>JAGJTL010003236.1:373130-391816 GCA_022063505.1 Calosoma granatense
AATTGTGTAAAATACAAACAATATATGTTGAGTTTTCGAAAAAAGATTTAACGAAATGTGCGACAAACTGATATAGGATATACGTTACAAACACACGTGCATGTAGGCGTCAGTAAATAAAACAAAAACTTTTTCCCAAATAGAAGGGGTAATTACTGCGACATGATACCCGGAAATACCCGTCACAGTTCATGCCACATTGAGTTTTCAGTGATAAATCACCAATTATCAAAAAACACCCTTCTAACCATTATTCATAAGGATTATATTCGCTTAACACAGTAGCACTGATAATGAAAAAGAACCCTATTCGTATGAGTTACAAGAGATATATTTGGCTCTATCGGCAAGCTAGTGAACATAATTTTAAAAACTTACCCTACTGTCATAATAGTAAGTATTATGTTCGTTTATCACGATTATATATTTAGATAATGGCGTAATTATTTCCATTTGTTTCCCTTGTGATAATTGTCGTAATTTGTTTCCACACTTTACGATAACAAATTTTCGTTTCTAGATAAAATAGGGTCAGGGTAAGATACGTTTGATCAATAAGATGAATAACTAAATGAAAAATCAATTATTGTGTTCTATAGAATGAACAAAACTATTTGGACAAAGAATTGTTCCAAAATATAACAAGTTACGATGAGTCTTGCGGTTGATTACAGTACAGTTCTGTAAAGTGTGATTTGAAATTTGTTATTTCCATTTTGCAACACAAACAAACCTTCAACTATTTTAAACACTGTGTACTGTTTGAAGCTTAGCACACATGTTTAAACAAGTCACTGTGAAACATGGTGTTATAACAATTTTTTGCAGACAATAAAAGCGTGAATAACACATGTTAAAATTTATTTGTGCAAATTGCTATTTAACAAAATGATTTGATAAGATAATAGCCTGTTTACTATACTTTTACATTCTTGTAACTTATGTTAATTAAATAATAAGTAACATTGAATAACAAAGAAACACTAGAATATCGCATGTCTATTTGTCAAGAAAAACAATTAAATATCAAGTAATTAATACGGCAATAATGTTTAATTGCCTATTATTTTCTATTGAAAGTGCGATGAAATGTGAGACTCAATTGAATGTTAACTAATTTGAATTACAAATGAAATATTTCACTAATTAATGTTTTCATCGATGGCATGATTGTTACATTGTGACCTTTTGTCATGAATATTTTTGTACATGCAAAGTAAGTTAGTCAAATCATAGTGAACGTCAGGAAGTGTTCATTGTGAACTGAAAGTTACTATCTAATATATACTATTGTTCCCCAGTAATTCACCATGTGTAATATAAAAGTTATAACAAATATCTATATCTCTACAGGCAACAGTTACTTTGCATTTTCCGTATAGGAAAATAAGGGAAACACATCGTTACAGCTTAGTTCACTTTCGCTGCAAGACAAAAAAGATTATTTTCAATTTTCTAGAAGATTTTATTATAATAGCGAAATGAATTTATAAATAACAGTTGCGTAGTTCGCAACGGCAAAAAGTGCATGTTATATTATGTACTTTCAGAAAAATACTATTCAACGGGAAAGTGGCTAGAATAATAGCCAATTACTAACGTGATTTCCTCAGGTATGTAAACATTTTACACAGAGAGCACACAGGTGTGCCCATCGTGAGTACTGCTGACCTAAAACGCATCGAATTTGCAGAAAAACAGCACGGAGTTTTCTCCTCGCAATGTGGAATTTGCATACCAACCGCACATTGACAGTGCTAGGCCATTCGACACCTGTTTCAGATAGATGACATGCAAACACAAGTCATAATCCAGATCAGAACAGTACGATGCCTTCACTAATATGCCAAGTACATTATATATTATATACATATACAATATGACAGAAAGTAAAAGGCACGTTACCGAAATTAATTATTCATTTGCGATATAACCTAATTAGAAGCCGTTGTATTTTCACATGGTTAAATATGTAAAAACTACTCTGTTCTTTTAACAAAGCAATTAGATAATTAAAATATTATAGGAAGTCATTAATAAATAACCAATCATCGATTAATTTCACACAAGGCACCGCTTAACTTACAAGGATGCTTGGTATGATGATTATTTAATTAATATCAAATATGCAGGATATATGAAACCTTCATTTTGATCTAAGTAAAACTAAACTACATAAATATCTTTTCTACTACTTAGTGACTGTGTAACATGTACTACATGTACAATGTACGATGTAATATACAATGATCACAAACTGGCCAAACATTACTGCGTTAGCTAAGTAAAACATTGAGAGTTCCTTGGCTACTTGCACTAAATTTAGTCGCAGAGGAGTCAGGTATAAACACGTCGGTCAAAGATCTGCAATATAGTTTCAGATTAACCGCACAGTGTTACTTAAGATAGAGATTAAACTTCAATGTTAAATTTAAACCAATCAGTTCCTACTATTCCGTTCATTACTCTGCTAGATAATAATATGAAATTATCTCGAATTTAAAACATTAAATGGTGAACTAATATTATACATGCATATTGTAGCATGGAGGATAATGATGATCTCAAATAACATACCCAGAATAACACCGGCAAATTTATTTTTTGCCATATTTGCGGTTTGTATCAAGTATCTATAAACGTGCCAATGAATTTTACCACTTCAAGTGTTTTTATAGTAGTTTTTACGCGGATAATTTTCTACATGATCAAACGAGAACGTAAAATGATACTTTTTCTAAGTTTTGTAATTTCCGAATTAAATTGCTTCAGGTGTTATGAAATAGACGAGCATGACAGTACAAGTAGAAAATAATGGTAGTTACGTCTGCAATATTTAGTAATGCAAGAATCGGCAACAAGTTTAAACTTTAAAATATAATTAATTTCAGTATTATGAAGAAAAACCAGAATGAGTACAATAAACCATGATTAAAGTTGGTCAATTTATATACAAAAAAATTAGTATATACATATGTTATTTCCACGTATGTATTTATAAAAACATTTCCATTAAATTCGGTTAAAAAAAACTAGGAGAACTGAATGGAACAAAAAATTATAGCACATGTACGTGCGACCGATTCATAGCTGTAAATGTGGCCGATATATTTTTTTATGCTGAACATGCTGTTGAAGTAGTTGGTAGATAAAAAAATTGACTCACCCTATTGCTATGCAGTTTGAAGAGACTCTCGATATGACATTGCCATTCAAGTGAACGCAGGAACAACAAGTGGTATCTCCTCTCGAGTCCGTTGGCGACGCGTCGTGCGTTACTTGCGTGGCACTTGGCGTCCCTTGGACTACCGCGGTTGCACAGCCGAACCACCGAACTTACTATCTTGTTGTGGTTCTCAATGTCTCGCTGCAGCACCTACACACATCACAGAACAAACCATAAATTATCCCAGTTGCTTAATGAATAGCATTATTATCAAATCTACGATAAATGTTACGTAAACTCATACACACACATTCACAATATTCATGTCTCTGCAACTAAATAATAAATCTGAGCGTACATAGATTTCATCTGAGCATGCAGTTTTCTATAGAGAAAACATCAGTTAAAAGAGAAATATAAAAATTTAATTTGAATCCGATCTTGACTCTATCACGAATAATCTCGCGCAAAATATAAATGGCTTTGGGATTAAAAATGCGGTAGTTTATGCACTGAATGCGCTAATTAATAGGTGAAATTACAGCAAAAGCTGTGCATAATTTTTATTTTCCATTATTTATTCTAGTGAAGATTGTCGGACGCTAACATTCATGCTTTCTATTGTACAGATTTTACAATAGATAACGAAAACGCACTATGAATATTCATAGCTGTACTTGGGGATTTTTAATGTAACCAGATGGTAATTGTATTGTTGAACATTCACCTAGAAATGCTATTTATTCTAATACTACAATAATACCCTATTGTTATCGTACTTATTCAATCTAATTGCAAGGTAATAATAATAAATTTAGTTCAATTGCATATAATGATGCAAAGAACTAGCCACAACATTTTCAAATGTCTAATTTTGTGTTGTTCACATTTTGTAAATGTTGCTAAATGTACACTATTTGTACTAAATACTAATTAGCAAAAATAAAGTCATAAAATACAAATAAAATTGCATAATAAATGCAAGAAATCTTACCATTTTACTAAATATTATTTCTCTGGTTTATCGTTGAACGCAAGGTAACTTTTACAACTTGACAAATAACGCAAGAGCTCATTTCAAAATTCAAAAAGTTATTTGCATTTCAGAAATGCACAGTTTTTAAGCAATTAAAAAAAGAAATAGGACAGAACAATCATTCCATATTCATGATATATCCGTTGATCGTTTCCCAGATTATATTTATTTTTAACGAAATGTTTAAAAACCGGTGCATAAACTAACGGATATCCGGTGTCCGGTCACCGTACTATAGATCGCGACCTTTTCACACACTCACAAAAAACAGAATTATAAAAAAAATAGTTAACAATATTTCCATATTGTATTTTTCAATGCAAATAATATGCTATTGCTAATTAACCAGTACGAGAAGCATAGAAATTAAAATTATTGTTTTTTTGAACCGCTGCCCATTTGCACAGTACGGGAAATCAGTGACAGTGGTGGTTCTAATATATCTCTGACCTGACCGGAATTCGAACCAACGCGTTCTTACACCATGATATCATCTGAAGGATTACTTAAATTAGCTGTCGAAAGACATCACACCAAATAAAGTGTGAATAGAAGTGGTGTAAATCACTATGAAAATGTAATTTTAGTTAAAAAAAACCTTGTAACTAGTTGTAACAATGTGAGAAATATTTGAATCCATGTAAAGACTAATATTCTTGTAAGATACACTACAACCAATTTTGTAAATATTTTTCAATTTAAAAAATGATATTTTGAAT
This sequence comes from Calosoma granatense, assembly GCA_022063505.1. Lineage (NCBI taxonomy): Eukaryota > Metazoa > Arthropoda > Insecta > Coleoptera > Carabidae > Calosoma > Calosoma granatense. The sequence goes on from JAGJTL010003236.1 coordinate 378,052, forward strand.
AAAACTAGTATGAGAAATGAGCATATATTTATCAATAGTTTCAAGATTAGTTGCTATAAAAATCTAAACAGAACATTAATTTCTGAAACTTGACTGTTCTGGTAATGAAAGACAGTTTTTTTTATTGAACCTTCGTACCTGGATTTGAGGTAGGTTGTATTCTAGACACTTGTTGTAAATCCAAGCATACAGCTGTCAAGGTAACAAGGGCAGAGTGGTTGCACCTGCCCAAATGTAGGATGTAGGACACATACAGTAAACACATGTAGTAATTACAATATTGTTAAAAACAAGTGGCACTGTTATTATATTAGCAGTCTCGTATATAAAATATGTAGAGAGAAATTGAAAACGGGATGTAACCCGACCTTCGGGCGGAACCGACCCAGAACAGAAGTACACTAAACAATTTTTGTAATTAAATAATAGCGTTACCGAGAAGAATGTAGGTTGATGATGGAAGGCCGACCACACGTCTTGTATGCCGTTGTTAGAATGCCGATTTCTTGTTTATACGAGTACGTACATACTATACGATTTATAAAAAAATGTATCCGTGTGATGGTTTAATTACATATAACGTTAACACAGCAGTTCGCATCGGTACAGGTTGAGAAAAAACATAATTAATATGAGAGTTGAACGCGCGCTTGCAAGTTGAAACCCTTAACTAATGCGTCACAACTTGTTTCATTACACACGCGCGTAACATCGACCCCGATTCGGATACAAGCGCAAATTTACAGCATTTCATAACGTTATTTCAATTATGAAGTTTCGAGATTAATATTATAAATACAAATATATTAAAACTACAATTTGTTTTCCTGGTATTACATACCTGGGAAACACAATACATAAAATGAAAAACCATAAAATAATCCCTTGAAAATTCAAATTCACATATGCTTTGTAACTTTGTCAACTTTTATTCTAGTGCATATTTATTATATTACGGCTGTAGCACTATACTCTGAACTAGAAAAGCACGAAAGCACAGTTAGTCAGATAAACAATGTACGTACAGAACTAGTCAGGTAGGTACTGTTGTTTAAGATGAAACGATTCCGTACAGATTGAAAGCTGCTACGGTGGGGGTAGGAAAATAAAGTAAAGGTGCCTGTGACTTGTGCCTTTACGACAAAAATATGCGTATTTGGAATTTTTCAAGTCGTTATATTTTGCAGAAATAATGTGAAGGTGTTCTTTAATTTATGAAAATGATTTTAAACGTAAATTGTTACAAAAACTAACATTAATAGTATTTATTAGTAGTTTAGTAATTTACTAAAGTATTATTACTGAATAGTTACAACAGCACTGTTTGAAGCCTTTAGTGCTTAAGTACAATAATTATAAAATGGCAGACAAATAAACTAGAGGGTAGAAAAAAATATGACAAGATAACTATTCACATCATATTCCCGTGTCATGTTTCTCTGCGAAAATTTCATCACAGATAAAAATAACTGACCTCCATTTCATGTTTTTTAATTGCGTTTGGTGATGAAGGTTTTACTTGTCATTATATAAACAGGAAACGCACATATGCTTAAAACCTTTTATATTTATAACATTTTTCTCGCTCTTATTATAAAAATAAATATCAATTCTATTTACTATAAACATTAGATAAATATTATCAAAAACTTTAAAAAGAAACTTGCACGAAAAATTTCTTTATATTTAAAATCACATGTTACAAGTTCGTGCAGGAAGTTGATGAAGAAAGTTAAGAAATGAATAATTACCGAAAGAATATGCAGACATGTCCTCGAAAATGAAACTTGCCAACAACAAGGTCATTTCTGTTGCAGAATATTCTAACAGGTATTATAACTTGGAGCAAATTCCAGCTAAGCTCGTACACGGCCTGGTTACGTATCTTAGCGCAGACGCGGACCAAAATATCCACACACAGCTTCCGAAATATCAAGAGAAGAACAACAGTGTATTACTAAACCTAGCCAAACGAGATAATAGAACAAGATACATACATATCTCATATTTTCGTTAAGGTTATACAAGTATATATTAGCTTTTGCTTATTTAAATAAATAAATATTATTATTAAATACAGTTTGTATTATATTTTAATGCTAAATATACAGGATATATTTATACTGCTCAGTAATACACGTTTACAATTAGACTACAAAATTTCAGAATACACTTAACTACAATATTAGCCATATTAAACAAAAAATACATTATGCAAAACATAGTAAGCTTTTTTTATAGTGTGATTATTATAATTTGTATTAAATATATGCCATGATACTGTACATTTTCAGTTAAATAATACTGAAATATCCGTTTATCTTAGCGGAAGTTGTGTAATTATGTATTGTCTGCATGTATCTATATTATATTAGTGGATACATAGAAATGTAGATTTTTATTTTCGAAATATTTTGTAAAAACTGAACTCATATAGAGAGCATTTGCCGCACCTATATGTAAGGCCACGCCTACAAACAAATATTTTAAACACTTAAAACAGTTTTCAATTCAATATTTACCAAAGAGAAAATTTCAGATCAAATATTTAATATCTTAAAAATACCTACTTTGATTTAAACGCACATTTATGATGATTCTAGCCCAAATTTTGAAGTTAACTTCACGCAACGCATCCACCACAAATAAAGGAAAAGTGTATCAAAAAAAACATTAAGTCGAAAGTGAAAATATGTTGGTCCTTTTTCATTTCTTTTGGTCTAATAAAGTCATTTTTTTAGATACAAAAAAAATGTTGAACAGCTTTCTCTAAAAATAAAGAACTATTCATTAAACTAAATTAACTTATTAGTAAGATATCATCAGTATGTCTAATCGAATGTATATAAAAAAACAACAACAAAAATAAATTTTTCATAGATACGGCTGTGATTAACATAACAGAGTTATTATAACTTAATTGAACTAATTGTTATATTAATTAAACTATAATACGCATTGCAAATATCTTGAATATAATACTCTAAAGTTGTAATATCAATAATGTTTGATCTCACATAAATGATTAGCTAAAAACTAATAACATCGCGAGATATATATTCTATAGCTATCGAACTTGTTTTAAGGTAACAATTACCTTATATGCGATATGTGATACAAATGTCCGTATTTACTGCATTGTTAATTTGACATATTTCATTATAACAATGAATATTCTATATACTGTACACTATGAATTATGCATGTACCAAACTTATAGTGTTAGAATACATACCGGGTGTTTCACCGAAATGTGTCAGGAAATCCAATATCGATGCAGTTTTCAATTCTGTACATTTTTATTAGAACTTTTGCTCTAAATACAACAGGGAATGTTATATCAACAAGTAAAAATATTAACACTGGATTCCCTACAATTTGGTGAGATATTCGTTATAGTAGAAAATGACATCAGTGCTATCCAAAATTATGAGTTATTTATAAAACGACCCACGCGAAGAGTCCCAAATAAGTAGACTGTAGTCAAAATAGTGAAACATTTACTTTCTGATTTATCTTTCGTGTCATAGAACACAATGTGTATATTACATATACATGAAATATCTAGTACCCACTTTATTTCAAATTTCCTGTGAGATACAAATTCCTATATTTCAAACTAATTAAACAGTCCATGAAAAAAACAACTTAATACTGAATTGAAATAAAATTATACAGGACAATAATGAAGCAATTTAATTATTTATCAATTTATATTCACAAAATACTGTATAGTGCAAGTATATTTAGGTAAAAATGTTGAAAGCAGTTTCAGGAACTTCTTACAGATGAGAAATAAATTGAAAGTAAGACGTTAGATGTCGGACGTAAAGACAGGGAAACTTTTCTTATGTAAATGATGAAAAAAATACAAATATGAAGGTGGTCTGGCACACTCGAGGAGAGTTGGTAAATGTGACATGGTGTATGCTACCTCCTACGTTTGTATCACGGCACAGCATGGTAGCATGACGTGTCGGCGGCACGCTGCCTCTCATCTTTGCTCGGAGACTTGAGTTGAGTTACAAAACACTGGCCATTCGATGACATTTTTAAACCTCGCGGCGTGCCATAACCTACAAATAATACTACGTTACGGCGGCAAAAGCCCGCGACACGAATTATGCCTTGTTTTTAGTAAATTCAGCGACGCTTTCTGTCAAGTTTTATTGTAGAAAGTGTAGGTTATCTTAGGTTAAACTTACGACTTCAACAGTTTTGTCTTGTGTGTGATTATGACTGTGACCGCAACGATTGTTAAACTTAGACTGTTCAAATGTATAGAATACAACTACACGTACATATCTAGCTTCTAGCGTATAGCTCTAAGTATATACATGTCATCATCAACATTAACTATCAGCAACTATGCAATAATACATCTTTACAACTATCACAGTATTACTGAATAGAAAATTAAACTTTAATAGCTATTCATCTTCATAATATGTACACTTGCATGCACATCGATTTTCATATTTTATTTTCTATACTGACAATATATTAGCGCTTTTCACTGATGGCTAGTTTAGTTTCTTGAATTACCTTGAAAACAAGTGGTAACAAGTTACCATACATTTGGTTTGCAATCCACAATAAACTGTAGGTGGCGTAAGCAATGAACGTTAAATGTTAACTATTTGTTACTATTCTAGGTAACTGAGAGGCCATAATTAACTGATATGACACAGTAACAATTCATAATTGCTCTAAATCCCGCGCTTTAATCAAATATTATATATGTACCTAATACTGTAAAATATACAAACTGACCACTTGCAAACATATTCAGAGCGCTGTTTTAATTCATACAGAGCACACGTTTATGTAAAAGAATCATTCATCAAGCAGTAAGATTCCAGTTGCAAATTACCGATAAAACAGCATTGTATGCGTATGATAAATTATCGAAAAAATGACAGAAACCTTACACAATGTATAATAGATTATGTGCAGCTTCTATTTGAAAGTGAATATATGTGTTCCTATATTAATAGCGTGTCTAAACCGCACATTCATTACTGCTTGGATGCTAATATCCATAGCTCATGTGAAATTCTACTCCATGCTATAAAATACACTATTCTATACAATGACGAGAATAAACTAAAGTCGAAAACAACATGGATCAATGAACCAATGCTGATCCCGGATCTAGTGAAATAATTCACGTGTGTTCAATCAGCCATAGACGATACTTTCCCAGAAACTAAATTGCACAAATTATCCACGATAATGGCATTCAAATAACGAACGTTAATTCACATACATATTTAATTTGTATTCATGTAATTCTGATAATTTACAAACATTAACCTATAAAGGTTAATGGTATATATTTTCAAAATCTTACGCTAAATGATTAATAGCAAAGCAAATTTCGAAAATATGCAATAATACAATACACTGATGCGAATGATAAAAGTGAATGTTGATAAGGCGTAATTATAAAATTTTAGAAACTACTACCGAAAAAAAATTATACGGTTATGCAAGACGAATTATTTGAAATATTAATGCGAAAATTTATTATTAGAATATAGTAAAAAATTAAGTACTTTTTCGTCGTTTTAGCATTTCACCACGTCATATATGAGTGTTGAAAATTAGTGTTTTAATTTGACAAAATAGTAGTTCCGAATAACAATTTAGATAATTACGAACATAAGGCCACAGTAACCGCATCAACAAAACAGGAACGTAGTAAAAGAAAATATAAATAACGCCGCTTTCAAATTAAGTGTATGTAATTAATTTCTGGTCTCATGCGTCTTGTCATGCAATGAATGTGTTTGAGAAGAAATTCTGGTACATACAAATACAGAACACGACTATGTCATGATACCGCTTTGTTGGCCCATATTTTAGATGGTACCACATCAAACATATCGATCAAGATCAACCAATTTGATTACTAATATATCTGATTTCTTTTCGGACAAAACAAAAGACTTGATTTTGAGAAAGTCGATCAAAATAATGAGATAAATTAATATAAAGAATTAAAAATTAATTTATTATATGTTACAACTGATAACATGGCTGAATTATTTGGACCAATTGTTCTACTTCGTAACGCATGTCCTGCATATGAATGGATATCGATAAATCTGAAACAGTGAATTTCTCTGAAAACATGTGGATACAGGGCAATACTCTCTATACCTAATATAAACTAATCATTTTACTTGAAACGTGGAACTTTCAACACCCAAGAGAAATGTTAATTTAGCTAGGACGTTATATACGTCAGTACCTATGTATATATCCGTAAATGTTGCCTTTCAGCCACGCACGACCATGGAATAAAACATTGAAATCGCTATTTGTTTGCCATTATTTGAACGGCACAATTAGAAAGCAATTTCTTTCAAATATGTATTATTATTATCTACATGTCTATACATGTGAATGTACATACACATATGATACAATCCATAAATCAACATTTCTTTCAATAACAATACCTTCATTAAAATATCATGTACAATGGTCAGTCTCTATTTATATTTGTAATTTTAGATTGTCTGGTGATTGTACTTGAGAGATTTTGTTTTAATAAAAAGAAGGCGTTTCTAAATAAAGTTTGGAAATCATTTCTGAAAGCCAACATACACGGACACGCCTGTTCATATCACTAACATTTACAAAAAAATACGCGAATTAATCACCGGCGATGTGAAACGAATTAATACTTCACAAATCACGCCCATTTCATTCCGTATGGTAATATGTTAACACCCGCTACTAATTACTATGCCCAGAGTCAGACAACCGCAGCAAAATTCCATATAAACGTGCATTTTTTACCGTATAAAATTTAGTTTCGCTTCGAAATAAAATTTCTATCAATGGTATTTTCCTATAAACATACACAAATGCTTCAGGCTAAGTTGGCGGATAATATGGTGTAAAAATATCTTATATTTACAATTTCTATCATTCTGAATACAGATTTAGATAAGAAATATCTAATCAAAGAATGTTAGTTACAGATAAACAACAAATAACCTGGATTTATCTTTATGATCAGAACACAAAAATACTCTATTTGAGTATGTATATATTATACAACGGTTACAATATTACAAAAAGTAACTATGTATGAATGATTGTACAGTGTAATGATAGTAATACATACACATTAGTCTAGACGTGGGTACATATTCCATATATGCTTTTTTTATGTAATAGTGTACACATGAGTTACAGCAATTACAAGGATGAATTTCATTACTTTGCTCATCTTACAACCTACACGTCTGTGTGCATCCATATCTGACTCACAATTACATACTTACATTAATGTATAAAACACATCATTATGCACATAACTCGTATAAAACCAGTGATTCACAAACTGTGTTTCAATGTACCATTCAATGACTGTTAACATAGACATATGACATTGAACTTTTATGACGTCAGAGATGTATAATTCTGTGGTTATAACAACTACTAATATATGTGTGTGTGAGTCTGCCGCAAAGTGCTGGAAATGTTATAAAAATAACAAATTTGGTTCGATAACGTATATGGACAGATAGAACAGGTACATACAAGTATAGATACTAGATATAATCTAGACTTTTATGTATAAGTAAACAACGGTTTGCTGTTCAATCTGAGTTCGTAGCGTTAAGGTATTTATTTCGTACTTATATAAATGAACATTAGACTATAATCTACGACATTTCACACAATTTTCCAATTTTTTCTTATCGCTTTCAGGATTTCCAGCTGAGTGGCAACCTTGAGAATGCAATGGAATGTGACAAGATGACCGGCAATAGTTACACATCTATCTCTAGTCAATACATGTAGCATTAGAGTAGTCCGGTAGTACTGGGTAACGTTACTCACAATGATGCTATTTCATTCTGTTTGCGTCCAACATGCAGTTACTCACGGAAACAGCATATTTGGAAACTGGTAATAGGTAGCGCGCGCTCGTTAGAAATGTCATGAATAGAATGTACCTGTACATGTGAGTACACTCACTCACTGAACGGTGTACGAACAGTAATTTACCGAGAATCAGTAACTGATATGGTTGTTACTGTCAAATGATACTATGATATCATGTAGTTAGGTTCATATACACTTTACAAAATGACACTCGTCGCTGAATCCCACGAAGCTAATTAAATTATGCAACGTAGATTGCTTTACGTAACAGTAGTTAGAACGGATAATGTATAGCTATCACAATAATTCACTGCTGTGTGAGATGACAAAGCGAAATTATTGATTACAACAATTTAGCATTGAGAAACAAACAAGAATTCGTAATATCTACATTGGTACAACAAGTGTTAGTAATTTTTTTTAATAATGTGAAAAAATTTTTTACATTTATATATTTCCGTAATGTTTGTTTTGACATTGACTGTAGTTCGGATGTAACGGATATATGGAGTAACGATAATAATGAACAAAAATGTCGAGTTCGTTATAAGTGAATGATTTATAAAATAAGGAGCATTTAGTTATAAAGAAATGGAGCAACGATGGTTAAATATGAATGCTAAAAATTTGTACACGTTAACTGTACAGATAAATGAAAATATTACATTGGTTTATTATAATATAATATATTTTATATAATATATTGTGTCTACCTTGAGCCTATATGCAGAATGTAAGTAACAAAATATTAATTGTAAAAGAAAATCATAATTCTAATGATCAATGATGGTTACAAACGCTAACTTTTTCCATTACCACTACAACCATTAAAACCAATGATATTCGATTTCTATTTGAAATAAAATATAACGTTTTTATTCTTTACTGTGAAAGTTTTATTCGTCATTGAAAAGTCAATAAAAATTGCTTATACCGAAGCTAATACATTGCACAGCTTAACAGGCGACCTTGGACAATATGAAGACTTCATAATGTAGCAAAATTTTAAGCAATAATATGTTTGTCAGTTTGTCAGTTTCCTGAGGATATCGAAAGTATTTTCCCATTATGTAATATTCATGTATATAAAGAAATATGTATGCATTAGTGCCGGAAATTAATTGGATGTAAGCATTATTTAATCAAATTTATTACTGTACAGAAAACAATAGGTAATATATTAGATTTAAGTAACTTTTTTTTACAATAGACAATAATTTTATTACAACACAACATCAAGTCTTTCCCATTACTAGAGTAGCAGAATATAATACTATCTTAATGCCGAAATACATTACATTTAAAACATAAAATATATCATTTATTTTATCTAAATTTAAACAAAAAATATCCATGTTAACAGGTGATATATGACTTGTTAAATATACATGCAAGTAATTCACTGATTAGTTCCACTATTAATGATGAATTTAATATGTGATTACATTATCGTATCTCGTGACGAATCAGAAATTTTATGCCATGATCAACAACGCTTTTCGTTTCATTAATGAATAGGCAGGAAAAAAAGCACAAAAAAAACAAAAATAATCAAGTAAAGTACATGAAGGTGCGCCGAACCAGTCCCGGTACGAGACGCTATAATAGATAAGATGTTATCCAACTGTTGTATATTGTCTTCAGTTCTGACTTGGAACATTCGAGCACGCACAGTCTTATGTATTCAAGCATTCGATGCAAACAAAAAATTTTCAACTCAAAATTACCTTGCAATTATTGGTGGTAGTTCAACCTAACATACATCCAAATTGAACGCACACAATCACTAATGTATTAACAAGTTAAAAACAGTATTCCTATACGCAAATACTGTTCAGGACACAAATTTATACATAACTAGTCAGGATTTTCCCTAAGTCTTCCCAAAGTATTATTGAATTTATTTTTATGGAACGTACAAGTATCAAGGCTGATATTTGAACAGTTTTTCTCGTAACAGAGTTGAACAGTGAGGTGTGTCTAATACGTGTTCGTTATTACTATGTCAAAGTTAATTTAATTACCGTGATATCATATTGAATTTGTAACAGTACGTTTACTTATTAGATAACGAATGTGCAAATCATTCATTCCGCATTTCAAGCAGTATAAATTTAATTTTATAGTAGTTCATACACATATTTACAAGTACAACAGAATTTAAGTTCATGTTTTTCTATCTATTAGTGAAACGTATATTCGTAAAGTATAGATTATATGAATTAGAATTCATCCCAGCACTGCAAAAGCCGTTATAGTTGAAGCACAAAGAGAACGCTTAAGAAAAACTAAAAAAAGTATATGCACGTGCAAGCCCACATGTCAGGCAAGCGGGTATTGTGGCTGCGAGGTCAGAGCCCGCAGAGTAAAATACATTAACGATTTAAACTTCGCCCCCGCAAACAGCACAACTAATATTGGAACAAATAATTTATTACTTGTTCAGTGATCGGTAGCTGAGATCAGATTAGCGGCTGAGCGAGTCAGCATTGAACGCATACAAATCACAACAACTAAGAGTATTGCAACGTTATGAATTGCTATTTCTTAAGAAGTCATTTAGCATCAAGCTCTCACGATTCAGCTTAAAATAAGTGTTGAATTTTTAAAATGCATAATACAATTCATTCCAAAATTACTCTGACACACCTTCAGGGACACGAGGAATTTAGCCGAAACCGTGAAATTCCTTTTTACCTAATTTAACCAACTAAATGGATTAACTCAGGTCGTCAACGCCCAATCAATACTCATAAATATTTTCGTGTCCTATTATTTTGTCTTGAATACGATACTACACCTATATCATTTTCAAAACATTTAGAAAATTAAATTTTATTCCACAATTACATGATGAAACATGAAAATTCAAAATATAATGTAGCAAAATTATTAAAGATAATTCCACGAATTTTTACACATTTGAAACCTTGGTACTAAAAAATACATTGTTATATAAAAGAACAATTTTAATATAATGATCATTATGACCTTAGTAGCTAATTGCGTAATAAATCTAAATTATGAATAACAATGTAAGACAACGTCTGGTTTGGAGAACATTTTGTGGACGAAGAGCAGAATATAAGTAAAGTTGGTAGGTAAAATAGTGAAATAGTAGGTTAAGTGAGAACGGATACAGACATACACATCATACAGTTACACATGATTGCACTATCTTACCAGTGAATCCAAGAGTGCTGTGCCTGGTCTATGGCAGTATAACACATAATTATATCTATCATTACTATTTACAGAGATTTGCTTTTCAAATAGAACGGCACTCGTGCAATGAACATTAGCAATACACAAACATAGCACGCAGTGAAACGCAACATCGAGATACAAGTATATGTGCCGGTGGCGCCGGAACTGCAAACTCCCACAGCTAAGAAAGGGTAAAATAGAAAAAAATATAACCAGCGAAACGTTACATAGATCAACGGTGAGCGGACACAAAATCAAGAAACATTTATAGGAAACGTTTATATAGCTACGGGTGTATTAGCAACGAAGATATAGAAAAAATCCTGTATATTCCAATAGGAGATAATTATCTTGTATTATTATTCTCAACAAACATACATACAACTAAACAAATTGTGACAATAATGATGGCAGATATAAAATTCTCTAACATATTATGTACAATCATTTGCATATATGTTTTTATAAATACACACCCTTCCTGTTTCACAATCATTACATATCTCTCTGTACAAATTACGAATATCGCTCTCCGTGTTTTCATATTCATATATGTACTGAGTCATACACGTTCTCTTGTTATTTTATTAATTTTAGCGAAAACTTTCTACGTATGAATCAGTTCACTTAATACGTGAGTACATTTGAAAACATATTGCCAAAGAATATAAAATTCGTGCACTGTTAAATGGATTGCACAATTCTTTTATATTTTTCTTATATTTTCCTGCAATCAAATCACTAACTTATACATACATTTCAATACTATATTTTGAAAAGATAAAAAAATCACGTTTTATATTAATTTTTTTTGGTTGTTTAATCAATATTTTTTAAGTATTTGCACAATCACGGAACCATAAATTTTTAATTTAAAAAATTCAAGGTGAAAGCAATTATTATTAACAAAATCAAAATCTTTTATAAATAATCGACGCACTGACTAAAGTGTTTTCTCACACTTCTAAAATCCTTGATTCAGTCAAATGAAGTACACTTGGATAATTGTTAATTGAAACGTGTATTTCATATACATACAATGTAGAAAAAATAGTTAATAGTGTATAGTGATTTCATCAGGCAATTAGAATTTGAGAATTATTCAGTGTTGAATGTAGCTTTCGCTAATGGTTGTTCATGTGGCAATATTAATTACAGGTACATATATATGTACATACATATGTAGATGTAAAAGGCGGACGACAATGGACGTAACACAGATACCGAGATAAGAGCACTGGGTACTCGATGCGTGACGGAATCACGTACGTGCAGGAATGCCGCAGCCGCTTACTTGATCCACGCATCACGCTCGGAAATGGTCAAACGCAACGTGAGTCAGGTTTTGTTCCTGCATGACTGTGTATCAGTTGTTACCGGAGCGGGCGGTGGTTCCGGGTTAAGACAGGCAGGGCTGAAGGGGTCAACAGTGTCACGAACCCAACCCGTGATACGATTTTCTGAATAGTACGAGAAAGTAGGGTTCGTACACAGCTTCCCAGTTTACAAGAATAAACACTAATGTGAGAACCAGTTACTATTTCCCTACTATTCATATGCTTACAATTCTAAACAAGAATGTGTGTAATTTTTTACACAAAATATTCGGATGCACTGGTGGTGAATGTTTAATTACAGATTACAACGGTAATTAATCGGTGAATGTTATGGGAAGCAATTATGTGATGTGTATGTATGTTTACACGTACGTAGTCAAGTTTCAACTACCGATGTGAATTACCATACTCATATTACCCTATGGGAAATGTTGCTTATCTTTCTCTAACGAAACAGTCTTTTCTCATGCATCAGGAAGTAAAATAACATAAAGAAAATATCCGCACACCAATTTATTTAAATGCTATTTGCTGACAACACACTGACACATGCACGATACGAAATGCAACATATACCTACATTTACTTCTAATCTTACATATTGTTACTTTACTTATAAACAATTGATTTACGATTCTTTATTATTCATCGATGTATAATGTTTCAAAATGATTTTATATCCATAGATTTTTTATTTCAGAACACATATATACCAACATATAATTTATTACTGATCCGAGTAATGATTGCGCTTCCACCAAAAACTATAATTTTTAGAAAATAATAATTTTTTTACTGACTATATATATAGTACTATAGTACAAAAAGAATAAATATGTACATTTACAGAAATTAAAACCGAAAATAAACACACTGTTCTGAGAAAATTTCCTGGCAATTCCATAGATAAATAACAAATTTAAATTTTTATTTACATTTATTAGCTAAATAACATTTCTATTGTGTCATATCGCTTTACAGTTTTATTATTTGCTGACGAATATGTGAATAAATCCAAATATAATGTTCCACAAATTTGTCTAGAGGCTAGAGATCGTGGCATCACCAGACTGAACATCTGTGGAACTTATCAGTCATATTCAATCGAAACCGTTAACTGTTATAACATCAACACTACATCGTGCTATAGATAACTAACTGATAATAAGAATTGATACCAGCAAATTGAAGAGAAAATATGGTAACAAAATGTATCTATTTTCATCATAAAATTACATGGATATACATAATTCAGTAATTTCATTTAATTTTAAGTGAAAAGGAAGCATTGAAATTTAAGATATGAAAGTTTG
>JAGJTL010003236.1:391863-410688 GCA_022063505.1 Calosoma granatense
AAAATTTACCCGCAAAAATCCTCGTAAAATAAATACTAATATTTGCATGTTTGTATATTTACAAGAATAAAATAAAATTACTATGAAACATATTCCACTGTACAATATTGTTCACTTTCAAAAATGTGTTACAAGGGACTCACCGAGAATTACACACGCCGCATGTTAAAAAAAAATATTGCCATAGCCCTACTTATTTATTTGCAACCATTATTCGTTTTAAATAATATTTAACTTCTTTTGAAGAACCCTCAAATAATCAAGCTAATAATTGAAAGCAGTTTTAAAAGCGTTACAAAAGTTTAGAGTGATAGATATAGTGCCATAATAAGCTGTAATGTATCTCTTAAAACAACAATATTTTAATTACCTGAAGAGAAGTGTAAATTCCGAAAATATTTCAATTAAAACAGAAAACTATCACAAAAACACATTACAGAGCACTGTTAAAGTTGTTACAAACTACAAGAAACTAGTCACTATTCGAAGTTTATACACAAGAAATAATTCACTATCCAAAAACGGAGCTGTCAAAAATGTAGGAAACTCGAACCGCACCACAACACAGACAAGTGGCAACAAACACTGTTCAGTGGACACAAGAGGCAATGATGTCCGCGAATGTTCATGTCCGCGCACGCGTACTTAATGTTAAATATGAATCGGCCGAAGCACACTTGGATCCTAGTGAACAGCGGTTATTCACAAGTATAACAGACAACAGAGCGAGTATGGAAATTGTACGAAAGTTAAAATTAATCAACTTGAAAAAGACATCGCGTCATGTTTGCTTGAAGAGCAACACATTGACTAACAACTATTTATCGCATCAAGGACTTTATAATGCTATACTTTTGTTTTCTTGCGAGAATTCGCGTACCATCTCTTCAATTTCCCAACAATATAAAAAAAACAAAAGAGAACATTTACATTTTACAGTTCCACACTGGAAAAAATAGGTCAAAACTATGAATGAAAACTTGCACAAGATAGCATTATTGAACTTTTGAAATTAAATTAATCAATAAAAGATTAAATCAGTATTTTAATTAAATTACAATTACTGTTTAAGTACAATCTAAGTAATCAATATGATCAAGTATATAATACAATGTAATTGATTAACTTTATGTAAAATAGTTAAGAGATTTGTTAAAATCACATGACCTAAAATCTAAATTGGTTTATAATGTAGTGCAGAATGTGTAGGGCAATCAGTGAATACGAATTACTAATGCAACTCCCGCCAAGATAAAAGCAATGATTAGTACAGTATTAAATTAACTCTAAACGTAGCTCGGGAGAAAGTAGCGCCAAACGGGAAATATTTGCAAAACAACAGATAGAGAACCGTGTGAAATAAGATACACGGAACGGCCCGACAAAAGTAGATATAAAACACTCTGTTCGAAATTTCTCTTTCCGATTTCAAATTAATCATTTGTCTTCTCAAACAAAAATCATTGCATCGAACACTAAATATAAACAATCTATAACAATTTAAACTACTTTAAAGAGATATTCAAATGACACTATAGATTGAACAGTAACGGTAATATATAAACATTTGAAAAGCAAACTGCTAAAAATTGTGTATACATTATGGTAACATCCAATGTATATTGTCATAACTTTACCTGAACCTCTACGGATATTTTAAGAACATTAACAGTCAATTATACTTCTAACAGTAAAGGACACTAAAACAACGTTAAACTTTATCCTAGAAACAGTCTGTCCCTAACGGTATTTAAAAATGGCAACATGAGTTACAGGTAACATTTACAATAATATTTCAAATACTACGACATGTTTTTCAAAGTGACATGTATACTCCTTGTCCAAATTTTCTAACAGAGAACGCCCGGGGTATGTAGAAATACAGAAAATTTATATATTTACTAAATTCATTGATTGCACTAAATCATATTGAAAAGTAAAACCATTGCGATTAAAAATAGAATAATAAATAAATTATAAAACACTTTCACCGTAATAAAACTGTAAAACAATATCATTAATTATTTCAAACGGTGTCCAATTACAGAATTCTTGACATGCAAAATTTTAATTAATTGGCGCACTTACTGGAATTAAATGCATGTATTTCGAAATGATAGTACCGTAATTTGGTAAATTTCACTTTCTGATTCATTCAAATAAGTCCGGTGGTTTATTCAGTAATAGTATATACAACACAGAACAATACGTATTGTGTATATGCGCCAATAGTTATATACATCATTCACACGACCGGATTGCATTACAACACACAGATATAAAACCAGTACCGTATTTCAATGTTTTCTTTATCGCCGGCGAAATAATAATGCGAACAGAAACTATTCATTTTGACAACTTTCTTAATCGTATAACTTAATTGCATTCAAATGACTACTATTACAAATTTTACATATAAAATTTAGGGGATTATTTGGCGAGTAGACAAATTTTCATATTTACCAATTAGTTAATAACTGGCAAGGCCCGGTGTATATTAGTTAATATTATAGGTGTAATTTTTCCTTTGAAGTAGATTATTAATTACCGGATTGATATCCCCTTAAGCCACTTCTGAACTAAATTGTATTCTAGACAAAACTGCTAACTATATAACTGTTACCGCAATGGTACAAATGTCATTGTACAAATAAAAGCTCATTTTTGTCCGGACATGTCACAATTCCCCTAACACGACACAATGATATATTATACAGAAATATACTACACAAATCAACGTAACTGATACATTTGAAAAAATGGAAAATGACCTAAATACGTGCTACTAGCTTCCGGTAAAGAATCATTACGAACAAGCGAATTTCATTCATGATGTTTTCAATGGGAACAAAAAATTAAAATATAATATTAAGCGGATATTAATATGGGCTTTTGACAGTCAAAATTAATGGTTACTATAATATATAAAATTTTGAAATCTGTGTTCTACATATTGCTACTTACAAATATATGCCGGCATATTTCTGTAACGATTAAAACTGCGAACAATGAAGCTAAAAATCGTATAATTTTTTGAATGAAGTGAATATTTGCCAGTAGACATAAAAATTTCAAGGCTATTTAATTTAGGTTTAGCGAACCTCAGCAGATACATCTCAGATTATAATTTTCTGTTAGTAATATAAATAACACCGAGCCAATGAACAGTGTACTACTCCAGATTCCACCAATGAGAAAAAAATGTAAGTTATGTGTGCAAGTAACAGAATTGTCTAATAATGATATTGACTGGAAAGCAACATCTATATATCGACTTTCTACTACTTTGTTTTCAATATTATCATGTTAAATTTAATTTATGAATACAAATGTTACGTTTATACATCGCACACATTGGAACTGGTCAACATAAGATTTCAATTTGTTTAGAGAATAGGCAAGCATGGTTTGTTTCTTAGAAATCTAATGACTAGGCACTTTGTATGAAGAATTGATCTAAGCTATGCATCTAAGCTTATTGTTAGTTACTACCGTTGTAAAAAAACTAGCGAGGATAAAACTGCGCACACGATTACTTTCCAGATGTATTAGTACGATTGATTCAAAGATACATAATATAGATGTGTGGTATGTATATAGAAATCGTAAAGCTTATATTCAACTGTTTAGCTCCGCACTGACAGTTACATTTAACAAACAGCAGTTACAACGTTACAATATAATTTTTTGTTCAGTTTTTAGAAGTTGCTAGTAACTATAAATTGTTTACTAAATACCTTATAACAGTTTTCCTCGCATATATTTTGTACTACTTGATGCAGTCATAACTTACCTGAAACAAATAATAAATAAAATTAGATAAATGCAAACATTTTATTCAATATTCTTATGTAACTAAAATCAATGTTCGCAGTAATAAAACAAAAATACTGTCTCATGCAAAATTAAGGTCAATATTGAAGTATGAGAATATTATGCGTTATTATTACTCGGCTAACTGCGAATGGTCATAAATTATAGTACCATTTAAACTCAGACCTTTTCTGATAACAAGCTTACACACGAACAGGAACAACGTCTATGAATCTTGTTGAAACCGGTCCTTTAATACTTAATTACTATTTATGTGAATAGTTTAATTTATTACTTATGCATACTCATATTGAGAATTGCAGATGTGATAATGTAGCTAAATGATTTTATGCAGATTGATAATACTCACATAGTATATACGGAAGCAATATTACTGGCACGCCTACATCTTGTACACATTTGTTACCGATCAAGTATTAGTAATAACATCATGAAAAAAACTAATAAACCGATCTATGTAGTTCGACGATTAGAATATCAATCATAATTACACGTTATTAAAACTTGCTTGTAAGATATAATTGAAATTTATGATTAGACACGTGCACATGCATACAGAATTACATGTTGTCCAACCCTGCATATACTGGCCACATGAATTATTGTGTGAAATAGACATAATTTTCAACTGGCACGCTAATTCTTGTATATCATGGCTGCCTAGTGATATCTACAATATATTATGCCCTATATATAATATACAATTACATACGGCCATATTGTTTTTGACCAAACGAGAACTAAATCCCGTAGTATACACAGTAGTATATATTTTTGACTATTTCGCAATAAAAAAGAAATTTTTTATGAGGTAACTATAATAAATTCTAAAATATATATAAAATAATTGTAAATATGTAATGAATTTCGTTCATATTTTACTACGATCCTGTTTAGCATAAAACCTGAAATTGTGCATCGTTACTGGGAAGTTATAAAAAAACGAATGCGTATTATGATTTTAATTATCTAGAAATAATGACAGCAACTAGACATAATTCCAACAGTCGTACAATCGTCCTAATTATGTATGCCTAAGGCAGAACTGTGCATTTTATTATCTACACAAAGTTAAATACCTACTTGTTTTTGTGCCAGCATGTTTTTATGAACGGAATTATAAGGTTAAGAATCTTATAAAGAAGTTGTGGCTGATTCATAATCTAAAATTAGCCGGTGATGTTATCACTATATTTCCTACTTTATCGACACAGCCGTACAGCATCTTACATAGCCAAGCTTACTCTCTGGACAACAAAATATAGTTTTTTGCGTGTGACCTTGGGGCTATAATTTACTGTGCTCATATTTGACGTCATTTTGACTGGCTACAAGAACAGAAAACACTGGAATTACTGGCGACTGAGTCAAGTGCCAAACTAAAATTGCTTGCAAACGTACACTTTTTTACATATCATGGTCAAATTTTCAGAGAGGAAACAATCATTCATAACAAACAAACAAGAATATTCAAGTGAAATTACTTTTATAAGTCAATGAGAATATATAATTTAAAAAATTAATATCGACATTTTCTAAATTATTTATATTAAAACGTTTATTTGTACAACGACCCTATTTTATATAACAATGGCTACACTATGGATAAGATTCTTCGGACACAATGCAGAATGTGAAAAATAGACTTTCTTCTATTTATAACAATAGACGCCTTCACTTAATATCTCCTTTTCTACAGATACGTGTGTGTGCATATTATATGCGAAGGTATATTTGTTGCAGAAAATACAATTGTTCTACGTGTATAATGGCTTAATCAATACGTTATTAGAATGAAATGAAATGTTTGTACAGTTGCACGTACAAGCTATTTATTCGCACACAAGTGATTTTATTGTAAAATTACCAGAGCACAGAATTGCAAATGCAAATGTGGAACTCGGACAAATGTTGCTGCGAAACGCCTTTTCAGTTATTAACAATAATGACAATATTAAATTGCTGATTTCTAATGTCTTCACTAACAATCTAACAAAACTAAAAAACGATATTCATCAAAAACATTGTTCTGAAGAAAGTAGTCTATATGATCTGTCGCAGTATCTGGGACGGAAGATATATAGTTCTTCTGTTTTCATCTCTATAAAATAACAGATCAAGAAATATTGTATCAGTCAGTTCCATCAATACGTTCTACTATATTATTTTATTACTACTACATATTTACAACAATCTGTACTGTATATATTACAATTATATTTGCTCACAGTTCTTCTTTCAAGTATCAAAATTCAGTGTAATAACAAATTATGACATTATATATAACTTTGTAACATAAAATATTTAAGTAATTTTTATATGTAGTTAAATTAATTATACAATGCAGAATTTTCTCATTTGAAGCTTTGGTTCGCAAAAGTGCATTAAACTTTTTATATGTTTTATTTATTAATGGATAGTTATAAAAACGACAGTAAAAATAAATTTACTTTATGACTGAAAAATTATAAGTTGTCAATGGGAAAATAAATGAGTAAATATATTGTTGGTATATAATTACTCTAAGTAAATCTAAAGTCTCAGAAACATGTCGGCACGGAATCAATGATTTATTAATATAACGTCATATTAAATGTGATACACATTGTAATCTGAGCCAAGGAAATAGTACTGCAATTTTGTATACAATGTAAGTCGTGTTACGTAATAAATATCTAACTGAATTTCAAAAAAACGGTATTTCAAATGATATCACAGTCAAGTATGGTAACAGCAAGTAACAATATTTACTTAACGGTCGTGATAAGATGCCGATAACCGTTGATATGTTATCATTTGTATGTTACCTGTAATATATAACGTACATATATAGTAGCTATACAATGCAAATGAAATAGAACCGATATTAAAATCTATAAACCTATGAGTTCATTACAATAACAGCATATGTTCAATAATGGATATAGCTATTAATTATAAGATACCGACTATACATGTATCCAATGAGTCACGGTCCGGTATTCATACAAAATAAAAAAATGTGTTTGTTTATTTAATATTGTATTGATACAATCAAAATAAAATCAATCATATTAAATCATAAATTGTACGGTATAAATATGGTACATTATGTAGTATAACTAGAATCGAGAATGAAATTAATAAAGATAGAAAATTATAATTTATTTTATATAGTTTACATCATTTACATAGATTTTCAATGATACGAACACGTCTAGTTTTTGTTTATAGGTGCATAACCTAACGCCTTCGACAATTTTGTACGTGCAAATTAGCACGATGAATAAATATCATTTTACATAATCATAACTTGTCGTCTATCATTTATAACGTAGCAATTTGCATAAAATATTCCCAGTTACATATTGATAATATATATAATTTTAACAGGTGATAATAAAAATCAGTGAAATGGAAAAATGAATTACAGATATTTATTTTATTTTTATTTTATTATACACTCATCATTTAATGAATATACATGTATGCACATTAATTGCAGTAAAAAAAACTGCAAACCGAAATCACAGTTCATAATGATTAATGAAGAACTACATAAATAGCGGAAAATGCTGTGCTACATAATTCAACAAAATGAAAGTTGAAATTTATTAAAAATATTACAAACAATATCCGGTATGAGTTGCTAGACAAAACATTAAATCAATATGTAGAAAATTTACTGAAGATTTCAGAGTTAGTCAAAACTGAATTTGACAGATTTATTTCAAGCCTGTTTCTGTTCCGAAATCAAGTTCGCCTAACCAAAGTAGCTGTTTCATTGTTCTACGTGTCAAGGTCAACTAGAATTACGGCTTTTTCAAAAGCCAACAGTTTTGCAACTGTACCTTCGAAAAACGTTCTTCTAAGTTCAATTTCGTATTTTGTGGATTTATTATAGTATTTTTTTTTAATTAGAAATTCTGCTAATATATACATTGCATTTAAATTTATTAAATGTATTATGGTTCAATTTTTAATAAGGAAAATCAAAATTATTATTGACAAAATATATATTTTTCGAATTACATACAGCAACTATTTAAAACCGACAAGTATAGTATATTGCAAATGCATATTGCATTTGTCGCAATCATTTCAACCTTCATTTCTATTGGCTATTCATGCTGGGGTGATCATTTCCGAGAAATCCGGTTTAAAAAAATATTGTTTATTATACATATAATTCAACACTAATATTTTTCTGCATAATTACTTATAAAGTTTTTTGTTTTTTGCCAAATTCATACCCAGATAATATGTTTATAGTATTGAAAATCACATGCCTGAAGGCATTTTATTACCGTTAGTCATACAGAGAAAAAAATCTATTGCTTCAACTTGTATGTAGAATAACAGTGCTTAATTTATAATAATAACATAATGCTGCACCTTTTTAGTTCATCAACGTCCTGTCGAAGAACTATAATGTTCGGTACGTTGTCTAATATATGTTATTTCAAAAATTGAACATACATAGATGAAATACCAACATTGGTGACCATACATAAGCCTAGTTTCTATTTTTAATTAACGAACTAACATTTGAAGAGTTCTTTTACAAATAAACAAGTAAAAACTAGATCATGTACCTCCTCCGGCAGGTTTATTGATATCATGAAGAAATCAAATCAAATTTATTAGCACTGACTGACAGATATCACTTCTAGAATCTGATTGAATTGAGATAAAGCTGTCAAATTAAGTGATTTGTATTAAAAATAACACATTTGACACTAACAGACTTACAAATATTTAGTGAGCATTCTACACAAATTTACTTTTAAATGTAATTACAGTAAACTCTAGATAAAATAAAAAACTTCAGTGTGGTCAGATACTTGAAAAAGTTGTTTATAGGAAGTGAGTTTCTTAGATCGAAATTAGTCAAACAAAGAGATAATATCTTAATATTTTTGATATAATACAAAAAATGTAATATATTAATTTTTTAACACAGATGTTCTTATATTATGTTTCTTATATGGAGATTTTACTGTATTATAAATGTTTCAATTATAGTAATAGAAATTGTTACTAAATTCAGAATAAAATACAATCTCTATTTTTATGTAGATCATAACATAAATTTAACTCTTGAACAAGTGAGAGCTGTAAACCAGACAAATTAAATGAATTACAAGTTAGACTATTAAAATTCAACAAAGTGATAGCGAACGTGGTTGAAAATGAATTCTACTGGAATGTGTACATGTGACCCGAGAATTTTTACTGGCACAGAGGTTCATGTGTGACCTAGGTAAACGTGTGTCAACCGCCAATTGCTTTTCTCTACTTTCTATCTACCTGCTGACGTACATACGTCTCGTCAATTACACATGACTCTACACAAATCATCTGCTAATTTGTACACAGCAATAATGTGACATTAATTGCTAAGAATATGTACTGCATACATAGGTATGAATAAATACATTCATGCTTATAGATAATTTACATACTATATACAGACATAAGTATCTAGCATATGCAACATGAATAAGAAATTGACGAACGTGTTTGTATCTTCAATCACTAAATACTTAACAAGTAACTTTACAAAAATTTTGCAATAAATCACAATCTTATTAAACATACAAAAAATACATATTTTACTGCCTTGCTAAAAAAAATTACTCACTACCTACTAAAACCAATATTGTTTTACTGCTGTTCAATACAATAGGTTATAAATTTTATCAGGTTTTGTTCTTATTTATAATTCGATACAATAACTGTGGCAAATTATTATTCCAAGAAATATGTATAATGTTAAATTCACCATGCATTTGTTTCAATCAACTTAGTTTATAGTATTTAAATAAAACCAGTGTGTATAATTTACTAAATAGCAATTTTAACGGTAGTTATAACAACATTTAATAACAAATCGTTGAAGGACAAGTGCGTGAAACATACACCTACATTTTCATGAATAAGACGTTTTTAACTCGTGAGTTAATAATAGCAATCTATTAATAATACTCTGTACAATTCGGATAGCTGTAAAAAATAAGGAAAAACTAACGTATCACATAAAAAAGGGTTGAGAAAATACAGTGCCATACAGTATATCTACATTATTTCAGAAATAGATGACGAAACCCGGGTTATAAAGCTCAAGGTATAGGTTAGTATAAATATGATTTCAACTAACTTTAAACAATTCAGCAGTATTTAAATAATAAAATATGTAATTAAAAAAATATAAGTATCCCTGCAATATATGCAAAAATATATCTTAAAAATATGCAAGTAATAGAATATTGCCGTATCTAAACAGTAAATGTGAAAAAGTGAGAAAAATAATTAGAAAAATGAAAAAAACTACTCGTTATCAGGTAAAATGTAACAATACATTGATAACGTATCAGTCACACGTACACCTACAATAAGTAACATAATAATCATAAATTCAAGTTCATAACGTAACGATTACCATGAATCGATCGTAAAATATTTTCAAACAATTTTAGTAACGTTAACAAATGCGATTTAATTGACGTAACATAAGTACGTAATAGAATACAACGTTAGAGGCATGAAACACAAAAACCATTGTTCTTCATATACACATTATGAAATGTAGTTTCATTAACACACATTCAAGTGGGCGATACCATACAGTTTACGTTACTAAGTTACCATACGTATAAGTTCGGACCATATGGTAACTTTGGTACACTTACAACCTCTTCATAAAGAAGTTTACACAAAGCTTCTTAACCACTGTGAATAGGTCCTACCACTCTCCAGACTGTCTTTCACATATGCCAAGCGAACGAAACATATGACAGCAGTCCGTTTTTATATACAGGAACATGCAAAAAACTAGCAAGTACATTATTTAAACTGTTACTCCAAGTATATATGCAGGATTATTCCTCGCAGACTTCGGATATATGGCTGTTGATTGAACAGAAACATGCCTGTTTATACAGGTTTCCGTAACTGTGATAAACCATCAGTTTCTCTACCAAATTTTGTAGTATTTTATTATTTACATTTTATAAAACGCTGACAATTAATTATTAAATTATAGATATGATTCATTTTGTTTTAATATATTTATTTAATTTTAAATACATCTTTGCAGTTCACTGTACAGGTATATTCTGTTCTAGTATGATTTATAAAAAAAATTAACGTCTAAAGTTGGCTTAATATTACTCAAAAGCGAGTTGAAATAAACTGTAAACTTGAACACATAGCAGAATATGCCAACCCTCTGAGAATAAAAAAAACTTCATGTTTAAAACAAACATACACATGTGCGTTTCCTGTTGTAAAATAAATGATGTTCAGAGACCCTCTTTCTGAACGACCTAAATTCACAGAAATGTTATATAAATGCCACCACGCGCTATAAGAAACAATTTAGACCGCTTGGAAAAGTGTTTGTTTATAAATGTCGATATTTACAACATCATATTTTGTCTCTAGAGTGGCCCAGTTTCATATTAATCGGATACTAAAACTATGAAAACTGTAGTTTGTGAAATATTTTTATAAAGCTACACTAAAATACACAACTATGATTAACAAAAAAATAAAAGTAAAATTTTTGTTTTACGTTGGTTAAATGTGAAATATATTTTAAATGAGTTTACAGTAATTATTATTATTACTACCGAGTTGAAAGACAGGAGTATGTATGTACAACCGAACTCGGAAGTGCTAATGGAATAAGCCATAATTATATATGTTATAGATCCAAGTAATAAATATGTTCTTTTCTAATAAATATAAGACTAATTTATATCTCTGAAACCTTATTACGAAAACCTATACATTCTTTACTTCCCCTTCCAATTTCTCAGAAACGTTGACACGAAAATCATGACGTCAAAGTTTAGTAATACGAATAAATATTCCGATACTACGCAATTTATTATAGCAGCCATACAAAACTCCCGCGTCTCTATTCACGTTTCCGAGGTACACGTGAAAATGAAACAAATCAATAAACAATCTGTAAATAAAATAATAATTCACGATTTTACAATTAGTACGAGTACAGTTCTCGTATTTCTCAGTTTGCACGTAATTATGAGAAAGATGCAAATTACACGAGTATGCAAATTTCATTATCTCATCGTGGCAAATTTATTTTGAAAGATAAATCTACAAAATGTAACCAATTTCAGGAAATACACATAGATATCTATCAGTATTTACTACAGATAATTTCTCAAAAATATTATGTACAAGACAAATATTCATTACGTCATACTGTTACCATTTTTACAATCAATGAATATTTGTAAAAATGTAAGAATTATTATTATCATTTCATTGGGAAAATAACTTTTTATTTATGTTACATACTGTATAAAATATATCATGTATATAACGTAAAAAATAAATCTTCCTACAAAAAAAATCGACACAGCATAATTCTGCTCTATAATTTAAAACAGAAGAATCTGCACATTTCCGAACAATATACAATCACGGCCGTCTTCGATTGGCCACTTTTTTTTACCAATTACAAACCACAGACTAACTAGATCGGCCTCTTTTGAACCAAATAATCGGCGTAAGACCGTTATTTTCAACGTAACCGAACACAAAATCTCATATTCAGATCTCGGTAATAGGTTTTTTTTGTTAACTGATTCAGAAAACGGCAGTATAGCAGGTCGAATATACAAGAGAACCACAGCCATGTCACGCGTGCTTTTTCATTTTATACTCGCATTAAGAAATACGACGCTCGTTTCGTTCCGTTCTAACAATAAATTTTATTGCGATACATGAATAAATGGCCAATGAGTATTTCTGCGATTTAAAAATAACCCACGCAATAATAACAAATAATTTGCAGACAAACGGATATTTTATTTAATCGATTATATATAATAATTATTATAAAGTATGTACTAAATTGAGTAATATTTAACATTAAAAGGAGTTAAATTTTCAAAAATGACACGCCATACTAAATATGCTGTATATACTTAGTAGGGCATTATATTAAATCACATTTCAGATTCTTCAGTTTTCATTATCAAATTACAGAAGTACCTATTAGGAAATAGAGCACTCTGGATATATTTAGGTATATCATTCCATAATAAAATGACAAAAATAAATTACAATGTTAACGGAACTTTTTTACCAAAAATACTGCACGGCTCACTAGAGATTATTGAAAGTTCAATTTTTGTTATTTTTAATTATTTCCTATTATAAAACAAAAAGTGTACGAATGTTTTATACTTTTTACATTAATAGACATGCTTTACGGATAATATGCGCGCGAAATGATTTGATTTTTAAATACAGCGCGTAGATGGATATTGTTAAAATATGTTTTCAATACTGATGTAATGTTAATTTCAAACGTACCTTTCGCATGAAGAACTGCTTGGAAAAACACAAATAATTATACTTAATATATACATAAATAATTATATGCCTACTAAAAATAGAATAGAATAATATATGTAATTGACTAATAATAATAATAATACAACATGGGACGAGAAATAAACGTGTATTACATCAATTATGCAACACTTTCTACGGAATAAATAAATAATCGATGTTTTGACTGCAAGAAAAACAGAAATCCATTAATTTGTAGTAAAACTGTACATGATGTTATTGTTCTTAGAAACAGGAATCGCTAGATCAGAGTATAGAAAAATCTAAGTCATACATATATGTATCGAATTGCCATTCCAAGCAATTATAGAAATATCTGAATACAATGTAACTGTTACTAAGAATATTTAGACAAACCTAACAGTATAATCTGTTGTTGACATAAGCAATTATCGGTAGGTATATAATTATGATAATATTCCTTGTTACTTCCTATTAGTACTTAATTAAACCTAAATAATAAATAAAGCTAGCTGCAGGCATGCACAATATTCAACATGTTAGATAACTGGGATTCTTCCATAGTTATTTACGATCTCAAGGTTCGTTACATCGAATGACATTCATAAACTTCTTTAGTAACAAGTATTAAAAGAAGTACAGCCTGTAGCTTTGCTTCATAGAATGTTTTCATGACAAAGAAAATTAAGAATACTATATCTACTAATTACAATATAATCTATATACAAATATATATATTCATAAATCATATTTAATGTAGTAACGCTTGTTTTTAAAATAAATATAATTACTTGTCGAAAAGCTATTCAGTTCATTACGGTGTTTAACGAAAGAAATTTATTGCAGAATTAATAAATTTCAGAAATATTATTAATTCTGCTATCTTTTACAAACTTATTTTGTACATATCTTCTCCATACTATTTTAATCAAACTAGTTCCTTTATACTATATTCATGTCCTATTTTCTATTGTAGCTCTCTAAATCATTACTTGTTTTACTGCGTTTGTTTTAAATATTAATTTTACTGTTTGTTGTACAACAGTAAATATAAATCATTTCAGCATTATGTCACATCGAAACTTTAAATGATAAAATGAAACAATGTGGCATTTTGTTAATATAAGAAAATTAAATATGAATCAGTTACGGGTATTACATGTTCCAGGAAAGTGCATTATGAATTTACTTATGTGGTAATGAATCACAATGTAAATATTTTTATCAAAAGCAAATCTATATGTAACAAGCGTATATGGTAAAACTAATTCAGTTCAATGCAATTTCAAGTTATATTTTATATTCACGAAAATATTAATGTATGCTTTATGTGTGAAGTTATAAAAGTTAATATAAAATTGCACAATGTGAATATTTATTAATCGACATAAATTTAATTTATGACAATACTTTAAAATACATTTATAGTAAATATATTTTTTATTAACGTGTAATTTTTTATAGAAATTAATTTCTTTCGTCTAACCGTTAATTTTTCAGATTATTTCATAAAAAAGAACCGAAATTGAATCATTTATCAAAAGTATCAATTGTTTTACCACGTAATGATTAGAAAATTTAAATATAAGAAATTTAATAACGACGAAATTGATCAATTTCAAATCAACTTCGGTTTTTTGAACAGAATTTCATAATTTTTGTTTATATTAATGAAAAAAAAAAACTAATTCTGAATCATTTCCTAGTTTTGTGGAATTTATAATAATTATATTTAGAAAAGGTTTCCAGCAAGAAACTAGGACATGCACTGGTGCCAAAAATAATTTACCAATGCGTAATGCGCACATCTTAACTTACATATTATGAATATTCAGTATATAACAATTTCAGGACAGAATATCTTGTGTCAATTGTGATATTACACAAAATACGCTGAACTTACTTCATTTATAAAAAACTACGAACGACTGCATTTGTATGTACGTGTCAACGTGGGAATAGCAAAAAAACTATTTTCAATAATGAAATCTAATAAAAAATAAACACGGTATTCAATTTAAAATCAACGAAAGAGAAAATGTACACAATTAGACTTTCAAATTTCTCCATATGCCCACATAGCCACAGTAACAGTCACTGAATTAAAGTTAATTAAAATTAATTTAACCGTCGTAACAGACAACGACCATTGTGCCATACTTCACATGGTCTGTTGTAAGATGCTGCGAATTTATTTTATTTATTTAGAGCATATATTGTTGTAAAACATGTGACTAGAAATATACTCTTCAAATATAAAATTTGGTTACAACAGCCTATGGTTATTTTCTGTAAATTCATTATAAACCTGTAATAATACTTAGTGTCTGCACTCAAAATTCTATAGTGCAGTCATAAAGAAAAGAGTAATATATATGTACCGAGTTTTCAAAATCTACACTTAGGGCGTGACTAACCCCCTGCCGCTAAATGCGCATTAAGGTTTCATTCAATTATACCCTACTAACAGAAGAACTGAGAACAGTTTTACAGTTTAAACTAATCTACCTGTCTCGACACGTATGATACTAGGACTGTATTCAAACATTTCTGAAAATAACAATTACTTAATATATTTACCTTTTCAATATAAAAGTGAATGCTCTGCTACTCTAATACTTGAAATAGATAAGTTACAATGAGATACGTATCTCTATCTCGTAAGTGGATTTAGTTGCATATATTTATTCAGTGAAATTTTTTAGTCTGCTGGTTGGATGGGTGAAGTCACGCAGATAGGTGTGACTGTAGGTACAGTCTGTGTTAAACAAATATGACCCGAGAAGAAAGGGACATGCGAACCACAGGAAGACAAGTAACGATTTCTACACTAACTGTACGCATAGTAAATGAAATGTACCTGCCCCAACACATTTTGTGTTACACATGCAATACGAACGCGTGAGTCGGCCTGACTAAAAAAGATTCACTATATATAAGGTTTAATTCATGTATAAAATATTGTAAATTACATGTAATGAGCAATATTGTTAATAATAAATAATATGACATATGATTTAACAAAATAACCAAAATGACTATAGTATTTCTACATTGATATTATTTTCATTTTCTACTGCAACCCTGATAAATTTCTAAAGAAACGGTGTGTCTGTTGAAGGAATTATACAGAGTGTAAATATTAATACCTGTATTAATATACATATTATTTAAAAATATATGTAATGGTACGTGTATTGTTCAACGTATAAACAATATACAGGTGCGTACTATAAAAATCTGTCATTATGATGCATTCAATAAGTCTCATAAGATTATGATACACAAGCAGTACACGATTATCCCGCTGGTGTACTGGTCGCCATTGTATTCAGATGAGCCTGAATCAGGTATGCACACGTTGAAAAGATGCGCCACAGACAAAACAAGACACATTTACATGTAAATTCATAAAGAAACGATGTTTTAAATACAAACGCAGTCTGTCACGACCACCATGAATATACAGAAAGGACCATACTTAAACATATCAACAGATGTGTTATTAACGAACATAATTCTCAATGTGAATTAAAAAAATTACATTGAATTCTTATATAGGCCAGTTTGCAAACTCAAATTCAATCTTGTATATTAGTAACATTTAGGACAGAAATTTGATAACGTACTATATATTTTGTATAATAAAATGACAATGAATTCTACGAAAGAAAAATATTACCTGGATACTTAAATCAATCAATTTATCACTGGTTTATCTGTGAAATAACAACTACTCTTATCGGGAAAATATTACAAAGATACATAAATAAGGTTTATTTGCTAATGACATTTGCTTGTAAACGAAGTACGCAATATGAAAATGAATTATGAACTAATTAGAACATAAATTATAAATTTTAGTATCGCTTTTTACGTGCAGAAACCACAGTTGTTTCAAAAGAAAATAGATGAACGATTAGCTATGAAACGCATGTTATATTTTCATGGAAACAATGAGATTCTTTCCTGTAACTGCGCAGATAATAACATCCGGCATTTAAATTAACATAAATCAAACATATGCAACGTCATTTAACATAAATTCAATGAATTTTATTCAAATCAATTTTTTCCGACAAAAATTTCACTTTGTAACGAAATTTATTTAGCACAAAATTTGAAATTACCCACTACTAACCTGAAAAAATTCAAATGGCATTGGTTTTTTTCTCATGTTTTTTATTTCACAATTATAATCGAAAATCTATGTACATATTTACATAAAACTCTCAAAATAACATGTTTTATATTTTCGTAGAAAGTATACCTATTATTTCATAAATTTTCAGTGATGTATTAGATATCATATCTCACGTAAAAACGTATCCAGAATTTCAGCGGTCTGGTAAATTGTAAATGCTTGTACTTTTTTAAATTACTATATTCCGTTTTTAACTGTTTTACGGAGCTTTAACATTTGTGCTAACTGCATTAAAATCATCACATGTCGTTTTCAAAACTTACCGTTGTTTAAACAATATATCCATTTGTCTAATTTTATAACATACTAAGTAAGAGACAACACTAATTAATAAGTCTTCATAACTCTTTCCTCAGTAAATTTAGGATTTCTTTCACGTTTTAATGTTATTCAATATTATGGTAATCTGCACTAACGTACTTTTAAACTGTTTAAAATGGAACCAATTCAACCAATCAGATTGCTTTACGTCATTAATATTAATGACGCCGGTTTACAATATCTTGACAATTAATCAATATTAAAACGGTGCAACAGTTTGAATTTTTTTAAATTTTAACAAAAAAACAGTTAACAATTCAAAGATCGATTCGCATCTTTTGTTAAACTAAATAAATATAAATAATAAGAAAATACATGTTTGAAATGAAATAAATTACATCTAATCGTTCAATAATTACGTAATATATCTCAAGCGGTTTTGAATTGTTAGTAACGAAATTTATACAGATGTTGTAGATCATAATTGAACAAAAGTTATTATATTATTGTTTTGGGTAGTGGGTGTTCTGAGCATCTTCGAGAATATTATGGGCACTGTAAAGTTTACAGATTGCATAGTTATGTTCTTTAATGTTTCAAATGAATTACACTTAGCAAAGAAACTTTGAAACAGCTCTTGCAGTTGATTTTTGAACTGTGTATAGGAAAATAGGTATAAGAGTGCGAAGGAATTAGTACGTTAACGTTCAGGGTTAGAACTAACCTTGTATTTAACTGCTGCAAGAGTTCAACAGAGAGAATAACATCAGCATCCGGGTTTCGGCAGCCTCTAACCGGCTGTTTTAAGCGTCAGACATGACGAGATACGTACACCTGTTCGTCTCCTGCACCTTGCACGTGGTTTGACCACATCTCACCGCACAAATAACACAAATCACTTGTAATAAGAATGGAAATGTAACAGCACGCAATGATACCACGAGCTCTGAGCGCAAACTAAATTTTAAGTGTTTAAACGAACAAAGCGGTTAAGGAGCGACCGGCAAAACCGGCATCCGAAGATGACCGATCGCTAACGAATAAAAACGAATGCAGTGTATATAAATATACACACATGTATTATTATTATTTTCATTTGTTTTAAATGCACATAACTTATCTAAAGTTATTTGTTTAAAATCCATGTTTTCTCCTATTCCCATTTAAAAATATAATATAATGAAAAAGAAAAT
>JAGJTL010003236.1:411573-433552 GCA_022063505.1 Calosoma granatense
CTATGTAAATACATGCAGAGTCGTGCTTAACTAATTTATCGTTCATCTGCGTAACAAATTCTTATAAAAATTCAATGATACGCTTGTCGATTTATGTTAATATTCAGAATATAAATGTATGACTACATACAATTCAAGACTTTCAAAAACTACAATCTGCACCAGTAAAATCTATATTTGTATAAAAAATCTCTATCAAAACAGTGTTCATTTAAAAATGATTATAACTACAATTCATTATGATAATTAAGTTATAGTATTCTAATAATTAATTATTATTACATTACAATAAAAAGAGAGAATCATACCTAGTGATTCTAAATTTCATGGAAAATTAATCAAATAAATCATTATAAAATATAAATAAATTTATGTATACAGACATTATTTACTATATTTCTCTGAAACTGTACAATAATATTTTATTCTGAAAATGCTTGAACAACTTATAGCTCTTCGAGAAAACGGTTACGAAATAAATGTATGGTTGACTATACCCATTCTAGTTTTTAATATAAAACACGTCACGACTAAAATTGATGTATTTCAGAAACAAAAGAAAAAAAAATGAATTACACAGTTCAAAACATCTCTCTGTCTCGTCTGCACAAATACAAAGAGTAAGCGCGCGCTAATCCGGCCGATCTTTAAATTAACCACTCGATAATCCGCCCACGTGATAGTCCGCTAGAACATGCGGATTATGTAGCGAAAAAATTGTTTCATTGTTAGCCTTGAAATGCAAAACATTCTCTATTGACACGTAATCAATGTCGATAAACACAGGTTTAAAATAGAAATAATTGGGAACCAAATAACAAATTCATTACTTCATAAATACAAAATTATACTGTTATAATAAATAAATAAAAATATATAAATGTAAAATGCAACCAAGCAAATTATCATATAAACGTATATTATTGTTGCAACATACTAATAAATCAACAGTAAATATAGAAAAGAGAAATTTACTGGTCTTATATATCATGCGAAATTAGATTAATTTAGGTATTAAATGATATCACAGTTTTCACAAAAAGAACATGATTTAAGCAGTTTTTTATTGTGAATTTTCCTTTCTAATGAGAATCCGACGAGTTGACAGATTTTTTGTGCACGAACGGCCGACGGATCACTTTCGCTTCAGTTACGTACATTCTAAATCATAATGATATTTAACAGTCACAAACATAATTCAATTTAAACAACATAATATGCTCTACTTCACTAGGAATTTCAATAAGTTATGTCAAGCAAACGCATGAGAATTAAATACTCCACGAGAATACACAGATATATTATGTTACACATATGGTAAAACACGTAAATTAAAATTACCCAATGTCAATTTTAATTTAAATTCTATTCAACACAATATAATTTATTTAAACGACCTTTCATAATAACGGCTATACAAATTAGTTCAAGCGTAGAATTCATGTTTTTTTTTATTTACATATGTACTTTATAGAGATGAATTTGTATTTTATTCTACGGTATAAATAAAATCGTATAAACTATACGTCAGCTGTATTTTTATATAACCTTGCATTGCAAATATCCGAACTGAAGTTACATTACAATTTACAAAATTCAGTCTTAAGTGCTATTTTAGTCAGTTAAAAATTAACGGTGTGGAAAAAATCGGTTTAGTCTCCCTTGGCTAACCGCAAGTCGTGCACATGTTCTTGTACGTACAGGTATCCGTCGTGTACACTCGTGTCGACAAGGGTCTCTTACAATACATAATAGTACACCTTGCTCCAATTCAACGGAACACTCAAACGGAAAGTATCTTGCATGTGCATGCGGCGTACTTGTGTTTTAATATATATTTTAATAGTCAGTAATAAAATATGTATTACACTCTCAACTGCTATCATAAATTATCGCTAAAGGAATTCCAATATATTTATTTAATGGGAGTAATTAATTCAATACGCGCAAACTGTAAAATATAATTGTCAAAAATGACAGAAAATAGATAGTTCATACGTTAAAGTAAAAGTTTCATAGCGCCATCTGTTACTCCGTAGCTAAACTATTCTCAGCATACAGGAAACTGTTCGTAGTACTGTCTTTGTTGATCTAATTGTCAAAGACAATGTTTCACATTGTGTTCCAAGAACATTAGCGTTGCACGAACATTATTTTTGTATTGCGAAGAATATAATGAAAATTAGGACTTCATGTAAAGTTAAAGACTTTACAAGTTTTTTTTTCATTGCACAGCAATCTACCAATACAAAATGGTCGACGAAATGTGTTCTTTACTTTAAATATTTATATCATTTTAAAACATTTATGGACGCTTCTATTCATTTTTACAAAAAAAAATTCTTATTTCTTCTGCCTAATATCATTAGTTTGAAATTGGATAAAAATTAACCGTTTACTAGTAAATGCAAATCTTGTTAACTTTGCGTTATCTAACTGCGTTGATGATTTTATTTTTGGATCCGCGTAACGCAATCAGTATTATGACAAGATGTTTTCTATAAAATAACGGACTACTTAACGGGCAAAACTGTATACAAATATAATTAATTACTTTTTATGATCAATTAGTGTTATCTGTACCATACGTAATACCGCTAGTGTTGCGAATTTACAGGCAAAAAAGAGAAACGAAATTAACGAACCATAAACATTATAAAATGTAACAGTTTGCTTTTTGCTTTTGCATATTGTGGTTTGAAAAGATTTGAATACAACTGAAATTAGTAGTTAAATATCTATTATGAAACAACTGATCAATTATACAAGTAAAAAGTCTTGTAAAATGCAGTATATTATGATAAAAGTATCGTTGATTTGTAATTTACTGCATTCGCTATTACTATTCGCCTGACTTGTACATAACGATTGACATGTCTTGTTATTAGAGATACAAGTAATTAGCAAATTCATTACATTATTATCAATACAATTGGCACGTTAATTTCGTACCACATTTACATTTTTCTTTATTTCATTCATTCTTTTATATAAAAAAACATTTTTTAAATGTGATTGTGAACTCCACAAAACTTACGTGGATTTATTGATATTATAAATTGTATCTATATATAGTTTATACTCAACACTACATAAAATTACAGAAAAAGTAGATTTCATATAAGACTCTTAATAATCTCTTACTGTCGATGTGTTTTTGACTGAGAAAGTCTAACTACAATATAATTTTTTTTTTTTCGAGACACTTCGAGAATTATCCATATCATCAGCAAAAACAGCAGAGTTAATTATATTTTAAGGACACTGTGATTGATAAAAATAAAAGTGACTCACCATATGTTCCAGGGCCTTTTTCTCCAGTTCTGGCAACGTCCACTCAACTTGGAAATTCAACGGTTGTAAACGAGATTCCATTTCTTTGACCCATTTCCTCAGACATTTCACTTCATGTTCTACATCTGTAACCAAAAAATAAAAACATTACATAGCTGTAACATCGTTTCCACCGAAAGAAAACATGAAATTGTACATATAAATAATATATAAAATAACAAAAAATATCACTACATAATTATTAAACAACAGTGGAAAATATAATACATTAAGAATTCAATCACATATAAAAGGATACTATTTAAATTCTATGTTACATAAAATAATAAAAAATCACATTATATACGAAGGATGATTTTCTGAAAATCTTATATAATTTATCTCAAATTATTTCATAATAAAATAAGCGGCAATTAATATGTCTATAACAGTACATATTTTAATTCTTAAAAAGTGTCTTGGGATACGTACAATTTGCACATAAAGAGAGGCTGTTTTATTTATATTGTATTATTTTCAATTAGGAAAATTTAAATTCACTTAAAATACGAGCACACTTTAATAAAATATTGTTCTTAGTTCTTAAAAATATAAATTTACCTGGACAAGATTCTTGTTCACACCGGGAACACCCAGTGGAACTTAGCGCGCTTTCCACTTGTTCCCATTTAGAATTCAGATGACTCAGTCTCCAATTAACTTCATCCTGTAAAGCTGGTACTTCTTCCATCAGTCTGTGAGCTTGCTCATTAAACATTTTTCTGCGAGCTGAAACGCGTGTCATTTCTTCCATATGTGACTGTAATAAAAGAAAAACCATTAAAACAATCATTTAAATGTAAATGATTTATAAACCAAACAGATTCATTTATGGTGGTAAGCTCCTATAGTTTTTCAAACACCGCAGTAAATATTCTCATGCTTATATAATCCGCTAGATGTCTATACAAGACTTCAACGCAGTTAAAAATGTTTGGAACCACTGACTACGTTCAGTGACTTGGTGTGCTACACATGTACAACAATACTAGTTGTACTACTCGCCAATAGGTGGCAACAAATACACTTTCACCATCGTAAATGACCTTTAGAACATTGAATGAACTACACACGAGACTAACTCTACTAATCGCCTATAGATATCGTACATGTTACGTTGAATGAACGATAAATGACCTTGTGCATGTATATCCCCGAATAAGGCCACACAACAACAGCTTGTAATACGTTATGCACTTACAGTTCTCAGCGCCCAATTTGTAACGTTTTCTGTTTTGCCATAAACTGCTTCTTGTACGTTATTGAGAAATTGACAGAGTTCGGAAAACTGCAGTATCAACTGATTCAATGTCCATATGTCTTCCTTTTGTGAACGAATATCCCTATCGATTTCCTGTAAATTATTGATTTTTATTAATAATTTCAAATTGTTTAGATGTGTGTGGTATGCTGGAACATACTTGGCAACTGTCTATTAAATGATTATCCATTATATAATCATAATTAGCCTGAATGGCAGACCAGAAGTCGTCTTTGTTATCACAACTACTGCCCCATGATCTGCGCCAATTTTCTTGTTTTGGATCTTTCCTGTAAAATTATATACAAATTCAGAATACATACAAGAATTCTGTTCATTTCAAACAGAACTGTACTAAGTCACATTGATATAATTGTTACGAATTATAACTGAAATATATAAAAAACTCACCTTTTCTTTGTAAGACTGTTGTATGGTCTTTCATTTTTGATCTTAGCCTGCTCTGGACTCTCTAAACCTGTAGAGGGCGGCAGCGAAGATAATGAAAAACTAGCTTTAAGAGCAGAATTTTCGAAATCTATAAAAAATACGTTACACTTTAGTTAGAAATTAAAATGACCATTGATAATATGATATATCCGTGGTACAGTTGCATTTCATATCCCGGATATACATATAACAAACTTGCATATATTAATAACGTCGTCCGCTCGAACAAAGACAGAACAATTTGCTAAATTTCAAATATGCAATAGGTGTGTCTATGGCAAGGTAATGTTTGTTTCGGGGAGCTAAATTATGCAAATAAAATTTCTCAATCAACTCTCTACAACTGTTAGCCAATACTTGTCTATATGTGTTTATAGGTACACAAAATTATTCATTACATTATGTGTATAAACATGGGCAAACAATTATAGTAATCACAGAAAAAGATCTAAACTATCAGTTGAAAACTTACTAGTTCCCACTGGCATCTTGAATAGCGTTTCAGCGTCTCTTGTAACTTTCGCAATATCCTTTGTCGCGTCTGATATATCTTCTAACAGTTCTAATGAACTCTTTAAAATTCCATCAAAAATCAATGACGAATCTAAGTCTTTTCGTGTTGTTGCATTGGTGTGATCAGTCGTAAGGTCTGTGCTGGTAGTACAACAGTCTGTCTGTGTTCCTACCGAAACGCAAACGCACTCAGTCTGTGTTGAACAAGCGATATATTGTGTGGAAGCATCGGCCGATATTAGTTGCGAATTTGATTTCCTGAAACAACACAATTACACATTATACAAGTGCAAAAGTATATGTGTTGTAAGTAATGTGTGAAAAGTAAAGAAATACATGGCGTTACTACA
The DNA here is from genome assembly GCA_022063505.1 of Calosoma granatense. Taxonomy (NCBI): domain Eukaryota; kingdom Metazoa; phylum Arthropoda; class Insecta; order Coleoptera; family Carabidae; genus Calosoma; species Calosoma granatense. Next base: position 417,481 of record JAGJTL010003236.1, read on the forward strand.
ATTACAATAAGCAAGATGACAGCAGTACCGACTGATAGAAATTATTCGGTACGGATAAGTCATTTCATACTTTAAAGCTGTCCGTATAAGGAATCATTAAAACGCCGCGCCGCTGTTATTTTATATAGCATTCCCTAAGCTTTTGCTAAATATGGTTAAATTTATCCAATCATTTTAAAATGTTCATATACCTGTTACTTCAATGTTGAACTTAAAATTTGAACAGTATATTTGAAATCCTTATATGACAACAATTCATAGACTATATGACGATCAGAGATATGTATAGCAGTAAATATTGAACATTTTACAAATATCAATTTAGCCGCCATTCAATTAAATACGATATTACTTTCTTTAAAATTATGCATTTTTTTAATCTTTCAAGATTATTTATTATATACAAATTTAATAAAATTCTTCAGCAATATTAATACATTATAAAATGTTGGTATATTTCCTTATGGAATATTCTGGAACTAAAATATATATCTTAACACATTGACATGTTTATAATAACAAATATAAGTTCACAACAATCATAACGCATGATATTTAGATTTGAACATATTTGAAATATTCGTAAGGCTGAGACATGGAAACAATAGAATGAAAACATGTAGATATTCTATATTCGGAAAGTCGGCCAAACATTTCGTGTATCGGTCATAACGAATTAACTTTAAATCATGGTAAATAATAATCTGTTGTCAGAGTAAAGGAACATACCTGGGAGTTGTGTTTGGTGATTGGCGTATCGCTAGATTATCACGATGGGTCCATGTTGGTTGAAGCCGGCACGGTTTGGAACCTGCGGCTTCCTGTAACACAAAAATATTTCTTTCAGAACACGACACACATAAAAACATAATTATATACCAAGTATAATTAATCATAAACTAACTAAATATATATGTACATCCCACACACACGCACGCACAAAACGATCTGTTGTTATCATAGAACATTTTAAACTAGGCTAAAATCACAATCAAAAGATCATTATCGATATTATACGAAATAATATCTGAATTTCACATCACGAAACACAAAATGAATAGCTGTTAAACAAATCTTTCCAACGGAACCGTCTGTCATTTCATCTGTCAATTCTTCTACAGAATACAAGATTAGAATCACATATCATGATACACAGCATAATAGTTTATTGTAACCTGCAAACAACTTATTAATATATGTATCAATATATTCATACTGTAACAATTAATAATTTATATCATATAGAGATAAATAAAGCACTTATAATTACGACCATAGAAACTAACCAAGAAAAATCGATGAAATATGTAAATATAGCATTGTTACTAAATATCACTTGTCTCACACAACCTTTTACTTTTAGACTTTTCAATTATGGTATAAACAACAACAGATTATTACTTTTACATAAGATTAATTGTGTAAAACGTTAAAACACCGAAATCAAACGCTGGTAACCGAATATCCATATACTTATTCTACATCTGTCAATATTAGAGTTCGTTCTGCTAACCAAGGACTAAAATCTATAAATTATAAATATTATTTTCTTCTATAATGATCATTTAAATATGTGTTAATAGATTTTTAAAACTGCAATATAATTATTGCAAGAATTTATTTCAGTAATATATAAAACTAAACAATTAAAAGATAACAATATATCACATGACATATATGAAGAAGAACTAGACCCGGGTTTCTAGAAAGTTCAAATTAAATCTTAAATTGAAAATTTCAAAGCGAGACTACATATAACTAATATTACGATATAAGTGCAAATATAGTGGATCAGATTCTGTGCATGTACAATTATCAAATATAAACGAACTGTATTTAATAGCTGATACTGTAACCATGACTTAACAGAGAACACTTTCCCAATGAACATACGTCCGGAAGATATCATCTTGTTATCACTCAATTCCATAGAGTGACTAATTAATTAGTTATTTTATCAACTACGAATCGTGTTTTCACTGAAGCAATTTGAAATGTATTAAATTCCTTTAGATTTGAAGAAAATTTATAAAATTATCCACAGTTAATTATAATTTTTTAAGTTACAGATTGGAAGTATTAATAGTATGATATCATAAGTTGATCAATGAAAGTTATTGCTTTAAGTTTCAATTTTATATAAAACAATAAAAAATTCAAAATAAATCTCTATATAAAGGTTTAAACTGAGACGTGAAGTAACGACTTTCATTTCCTTCTGTCTAGGGTAATAATAATTGTACTTCATGTCATATATGCTAACAGATTGCTAATTAATATAGGCGTAAATTAATTTTTCACATACCCTAGTTCCATCTTTTTTAAACACTATATAAATCTACTTGTGAACAGAACTTGCATGTAAATATAACATGAATCTGATTAAAATACTTAAAACTTATGAAAATTCGGGCAAAAGCAAAAGCAAAATTTGTTTTTCTCTTGTTCAATAGGTCCGAACTGCATAAAATACTATGCAGAAAAATATTTAAAAACCTACAAAATGTTGGTAACTTCTGATATGTAACTATTTCAACAAGCATTACGTTTTGAAACCATTCATGTTATACCGGATGAATGGAAGCACTAAATGTCTAGAAATGTTTATAATTGTCCAGAAAAACCATTTGACCATGTCGAATTATTCTTCCGCTCCTGCAATAATAAGATAAATGAAATATTGCTGCCAATAACCAGCAAACAATTTAATTAAGATATACCCAAGCGTGTGTTTCATTTTCGTTACATAGGAAATACAATAATTAAGTTTTTAATGTTTAAATGTTTCATTAATAAAAAATCCAAAAACATTCCTTCTTATCATTTCTTTTCTAAGATAAATCAACGAATCAGTGTATGCCTACACAGATTACATCTTACTGAATAATACAGTTTATATTCTACAGTAAAGTTTACGAAAATTATAAGCTGGCTTACCGAAATTTTCATCCCTAATAATAAAAGATTAGCATTAAGAGTATACCTTGCATTTTCTACTGGGAATAAAACTATTGTCTTCTAAATTAAATATTAATCGAAGTCAAGTTTATTTTCTTGTAACATACAATTCCATTCATACTTTTATTAGGTGAATTGAGCATATATCAAGGCAGGCGTCCACTATTTTATGGGTAAATATGGCGTGACCATGCCATAGTATTACTGTCGGATCCGGAAATAAAATAAGTATCAAGAATATACATGTTAGTGATAAAGACCGCAATTTGCTATTCTTCACATTATCCGACTAATGTGAACATGTATTATATGGAAATACTTCTAACTAAAGATAATATTAATAGGATAATATTTCATTATCAGATTCCGATGTTTAGTCGTAACATGTACATAATTTTCAAATTATCACAATATGTACTTAAAGAAGCCATCGGCATGATATTATTACGTGTATAGTGTATTCCAAAATATTGTGAATTAACTTCTTAACAGGTAGACTGGAACCCTTCACAGCGGGGAAGAACATTTATAACTAGTACAGGTGGTATTCAGGGAAATATTTTTAGCGTTATAAGCTGAAAAATAAGGCACTATTTGTATAATTCAACACCAATGTAAATTTCACAATACATTTCCGTTTTTCAAAGCATTTTGTACCTGTGAAATTTTCAGATAATCTTCTACTAATAGCCCGATGTGTTGTTCTATCTTTGAATAAACCATAAATGTTCACACTCAAGATAGTTTGAACGCAAGCTGGGAACGGCTGTGTAAATCAGATTTTATAGTTCTGTGTATGACAATTTAGTTGCCTGTTTCAGTGAAACTTTACTACATAGTCAGAAAATTAGGTAATCACCTGATTTTTTATTGTAGCGCTATTACTAGTTTTATTTTCGTTGGCCACACAGGGATTTTTAATGCTTTAAGTATAGTAATTTTAATATAGTTTCATAGTCTTTCTGTGAATTCTCAGAATTATATAATTTTTTTTTATAGACTGGAAAAAATTTTTAAGAACGAAAATGGTTACCTACTGCTAGAATGATGAGCAGGTATTAACAAAAAATATATTATCAAATCTTTCACCATTCATAACAACATTTATTTGTGCAAAATGAACACTTTAATTACAATAGCCTTGCACAAATTTTGCATTGTAATAATAGCTTAATTAAGAACAAATATAACTGTATTTTTAATCTTTGTAAATCGAAGCTGACATCGTGCAATTTTTCAGCCTTCACGGAGAAACTTTCAAATAGTCAAAATAGAACAATGTTACTCGCTCAGCAAAACCTTTTATGATCAGATCATCCGTGATTTCAATGTAATTACAATGCCATATTCGGTTGTACATTTTACCATACTACAAGATAATATAGGTTATTAATATTTAGCATACGGTGATATATAGTACACAGATCAGACTGGTTTTATCGATTCGGAATCCACAGAACGGAAGATAGATAAAAATCACGATTTGAACTATGACCTCTGAAGGTAATTTCGGTAAAATAGTCCGAACCATTTGCTTGACATTTCAATTATGGACAAAGCATTAAATTAAATTTTCTAAGGGTCTATATTTACAGTCACAGTCCTATTTCAAACTTACCAGCAGAAGATAGATTTGTGAATGGACACTATTAAAAATGGTGTCAAATTAATATTGCAAATTAACCAGAATGAGCGCGAAACAGATCAGGCACGGTCAAGCGAAACGTGACTGTTCTATTTGCTAATCTTTTAACACGGTACTACTACAATAGTTACGAATGGAAAATGAGTTATATAAATGTAAGATACGAAATATGACTCCACTATAATGTTCTATATGTTCAACGCTGAATCATTTAATTTTTCTCTACCGTCCTGTTTATTTATATATTTCTCGCTATTCACACATTATGCACGCAGAAAAGTAAAATTGTACAGTCTCTGTTAGTCTGTTCAGTGATGAACAATAATGCAATGTACAGAGGAGAATCGAGTTTTTGCATGGGTGATTTAACAACGTAGCGGGAACGAAATCGGAGGAATTACGGTAGGGTCTGTACAACACCTAGACACACCTGTCTTTCTACATGATGAACAATACGTTATTCCATGAAGCCAGGTGTAAAATTAATTATTTCTGCTCTTGTACAAACAAACAAACATACATCCATAGTTATATTTGAAACTATATTCACACATATATAGCTCTATAGTAAACATCATTTCCAGTTGTGCACTACGTCCTTCATCAGGACTGCAATATTCGATACTGTTATAGCTTTTTTACAAAATTTCTTCGTTACAAAATTGTTTTTGTCATTGGCATAATAATAAGCTAGAATTAAGCATATAGTATATACCGAAATATTTATGTAAGTAAATAAAATATGAATGCTAAGCATTGAAATAGTTTAAATACAGGTATTTCAAGTGAAGTGAATTTCCAGTCAATGTTAGCCCTATAATAATAAAGAATCTTCCATACTTCACTATCCATGTTTCTAGCAAACTAATTATTGTATCTTAACAAGCAACGACCCATAACCATAACTGTTTTTCCATGTCGCAGTCACGGATAGCGGCTCTGTAACTATGAAGACTAAAACAATTGTTTAAGTAAGTCAGAAAATTCAATTTCCCAAGTAAAAAATAACCACTACACCATGTACCAAATAATAACAATGAATAAAAAACACCTACGTCTAGTTTGTAGCGATGAGGTTCAATTTAAATATCAAATCAAAATAAATAATATCCAAGCCAAACGACATAAGATATTGCTCGTTTCAATTTGAATTTTTCAGTTTAAATAGGTGGCAGGGCTTAACTATCTCAATACATAATATTACTTGTATTTTTATAACAATGTTAATTTTCTATAAAAATAAAACACTCTTTTGAACTGTCAGATATGTGTCAAATTAAAAATTTCATAAAACATTGAGTTTTGATATACATGTGTATAAGAAAGTCGTGTGCTGACCACACCAGATTTTTTATAAATTGAAATAAAAGTCAGTAGCAATACATATAATAGTTCGATAAAAGAATTATTTAAATGTGCATTAATGTACTTATTATACTTGTTTATTAATGTTGATTGTTCAACGTATACATTTTTCATGTAAAAATAATTATTATAATAAAGAAAGTTTTCTTTCTCAATGCTGTAGCTAAGACTTGTATAATATAATATAAACAAGTGCAAGTCAGATTGTGGGTGTGCCAGCCTTTCAATATTCATAGATACGCACTATTAAATTTGTCAGTATTATTTTTTTTTTATTCGCCTTCACCTTTCTATTGCACATCCTGTAAATAAAGAACCTTGTTTGCATATGTCAAACATCACTATGTTCTCTATTGTACAGCATCAGTAAGATACATATGCCAGTCAACTAAATACTCCATGAATTGATAATTACAGACTTATAATTATCGTATATAGCATTTGTGTTAACAGAAATTCATACAGTGAGTGTTATATAGCCTCATAAAAAGTGCAAATGAATTTTACTTTATAAAGTGAATGAGCCACAATGTATATTTTATGATTATGGGAAATTATTTTTCTCGCTTGGCAGACCACAAATTTTCTATTTTATTACTGCATTTTCGTTTAATGTACTTTTAGCTTTCAAGGTTTCATATGTGTACTATTGTTAATAACGTTAATGTGTTTAACTCTGTGCATGCGTGTTGACACTAAATGAAAGCAACGATGTGCTAGATTTTATTATTTACAATATGATGAGGTGTGTGTGTAGTTATTTATATGAAAAATGTACTTGTGTCTTCATAAATTGAATTACAATTATTACCTCGGCACAAATTCATGTTGTACTTTTATATTTTTAAATAAATACTTGAAAATCAGCAAATTTATTCTCATATATATGTTATATATTTAACGATAAAAAAATTTTTCATAGTCACGCTTTATATTTATATAAAATAACCAGATCATAAAATATTAGATATTTAATATGTACTTTTAAATGAAATGATTTATTATAGTTAAGACAAATATTACAGGAATATACATATATAATTTCAGTAAATACCTGTTCATACAGACTTACGCATCAAATACGCCAATTAATTGTAATGGATTGCAGTGGTAACTTACCTAGAACAAACAGAAAATTATAATTATAAACAATACATATGTAGGTATAATCATATACACACTTATAAACTGTTCATTTATTAAAACGTAAACGATAGATAATATATAAATACTTGTATGCAAAAATAAATGGGGTGCAGACAAACATTTGCTATAAAAAAAATAATTTTATTTAGTATTGTAATATGATGAACATAGTACTCAGGAATTTAAAGACAGCCTTCGAAATTATCAACATTTAAAATTTGTAACGATGATTATAACGAATACATGTAGTTACATAAATAGCTACAGATTATATGTAACCGAGATAACGAAAATAATTATAACAGCAATCGGCGTAAAGAAATGAGATGAATGGTTTTGTTTGTTGCTATATAAGTGTAATTGCAAACAAAATAAATCGTGTTTAGCCTGCAGTTCCATAACAAATAGATAAGTGTGTAAACATTACAAAATCAAATATCATTCATGTCTGCCTAAGGAAATATAAGTAGAAACAATAGCACGTAATATGAGTTTATGAGTTTGAGTCGATTGCATTTACCTTGCGCATTCAGTGTGTTTGCATACTGAAAGTCGCTATAGGAATACAGCATAGTATTGCAAATTATGTTTACCAATACTTCCATATAACGTCTTTCCGATATATAGTAGTTCCGTATCAATGTATATCCGGTTTCTACCAATGTGCGAGTTTCACTTTCGCAAGCATTTCAGGACTTTTCGATATTAATGGAATCTCACACTGCATAACTCACATAACCGATGTATTATGTACTATCTCTTTAGGTAGTTTTCTAGACGCAGTGTTTTTTTCGCTAGAAATTAACTAGCAGATGAGACACGGAAATATTTGCATCGTTATTTGCGCAGAATGCTATATAATCACATACGAACCTGTTACTGCAGATAAGGAGTGGTTATATCTGACTGCAAGTACGGTAACACATGTACACGTATGTACTTGCACCAATCAGAAATAATGAATTATTTTAGTTATCTAGGCTCCGCTTAGTTTCCGAACAAAAATGAGAAGTTTAATGACACATACATATGCTTAATCACTAACTTATATAATTCTATTAAACTTATATCATTAGAAATACTTCATCTGTTTTTATAATACTTTAATTTCCGTGAGCCACGGAAAAAGAATATGTTTGTAACTGTTCTTAGTGATTACTTTTGTTCAAATATACTTATATTATTGAAACATTTATATAAGATTAAAAATGTTTGCCATTCAGTTATACAATCATTGCACTTACATTTATAATACGTACATATTGATAAAACCTTTGATAAATAAATATAATATAGCCTATACAGCAAGTATTTGTATAAATATAAAAATTAATAGAAATTTAGTTTTTTCATGTTACGCGCCTATTTAAAAAACGTGCGTTCGTTTTGGCCGAAGTCAAAATTGCCGATATTTTATACTTTGATATTACCGACATCGGATACTGACTTTACCTACACCACTTTTTATTGTCTTTCAATATCAGCCATTTTACCAACTAACATCTGTGTTGTGTCAGTTACTGCTTTTTTTGCTATTATTTCTTTTCCCGTGTATTCCTTCATTTTATTTTCCATTATTCCTAATCTTTTTCCTGTTTACCTTCGTTTTTAACATTATTATTAGTGAATTATTAAAAAATGACAAAACGGTGCTGTATAAAAGGCTGCAAATCAAAGGAGCAGACGATGCATAGATTTCCTAATCCAAGAAAGGACCTGGAGTTATTCCATACTTGGGCAAGGGTTTTACAGATCAACACTGAAGATCCTCTTAAAACCTATGCATCGAAGCGTGTGTGCTTCGCTCATTTTAAATCAACGTGTAAGAGTCCGGGACACAAAATCCTGCATCGATATGCAGTTCCAACCATTGGAATTCCAGGTAAATATTGACAATTGAACGATAAAGAAAATTTCATATTATTTTTTACACATTTAATTTTTTTAATTTCATTCACAGAGGCCCAGGATGAGTTATCCAGTTACTCAGCAACAGATATGGCTGTTGCAAGTATTTATGAAGTTGAGACAGAAAATTTAGAAGAAAACTACATTCCACAGTGAAGTGTAATGCAATATATTGTAATTATACATACTTTGTGTGTATTTACCAGTATTTCTGTGCAATAAAATATATTTTTTTACGCATTAAGTTTTGAGAAATGCTCTATATCCAGGAACTACTGGCCACTGCTATTTGCACACAAACAAAAAACGAAACCAAAATATTAATAATACAACTATTATTCCGTACAAAAATCAACACTTAGGTTTTACAGTTATTATTCAAAGTTACCCTGTATTAATTACCAAAGTTAATTTTAATTCTATCAAATTATATTCTTTCTTGGAACACAGTACCTGACTGCCTCACTAGTATCTGTAACAAGTATTTCATTAAGTAAATGCTGTAATTTATTAATTATTTAATATAACAAATTCTTTGGCATCAGACCACATTTTTGTTTCATTACTTTCCCTTTCGTGCATGAACACGTCTAGATCATATAAAGTGCTTACAAGTAAATACAGCACCATATGCATAAGACTGCCAAACATATGATCAATTTAAACAATATTAATGTGTTCTAATAATTATTAACTACTAATAGTAATAATTAACTTCTAATTAGTAACATAATCTATATTTATACTAAATATACTTATTATAATTATTATCAGTTTGCATGTTTTTGTAATCAAGAATAGATTCTATATCTGCATAGAATTGGTAGCGAATTTCATACCAAATACATACACGATTCGCGACAGTACCTGCATTAAGATATTATATATTAAATAAATTCAACTCTCATGCTATATTAATAGTGTCATGTAGCATATTACATTACTTATATTAATCTGATCAGCATTCATCAAAATATGACAGTTCATTTTATTTCACATGCCCGTCTGTACAAGTGGTTTTTCTCTATACAAATAAAGATTTTTTAACCAAATTCTATTGTAGATTGTTTTATCAGTATCCATAATTAAATGTTGATAACATTATATTAGTTTGTATTATAAGAAATTGAAATGTTAGGTCAAATGTTTCGAATTATAAATTCCTCTGTACTTCTTACAAAACTATAGGTTCAATATTGTATTCAGTTCAAATTATTCATACATAAGCAACAGATGGTCAAGTCACGCATTTACTAGTGAACGTAGCTGGGATATGAACTGCATAAGGATTTCTGCAATTTTAGTGCTTGCTCAAAGATTAGCAAGAGTGTAAAACTTGTCATTTATAGTCGAATTTATCAACCCAAGAGACTGAATAGGCGGAGTTTCACAGGTAGGTGTGGTCTGTGTACTACAGGTAAAGTAAATAAAAGGATTACAGAACATAAAGGGCAGGTAAGACACAGGTATCTGCACGCCTATTCTAGAAATTCCTACACAATTGTACAGCAATAAAAACTGACGATTTATCGTCACATTTTAGGTAAATATTGATAAACAATCCGATAATACTTAAATATATAGAATTATATTGTTCAATTTGAATACTAATCCTTTATATTTCTTCCTCCAACTTTTTCAAAAAGTGCATTGCGTAAGTAGTATTCTCTGCAATGAATTTGATGTTATTATAAATTCTTTAGTAAGATCGATCCTGCGTGAATTGCCTGTAGAATTGGTTGATGTTAAACAGTCGGCTGGTAAATTTTTCTTCGCTTATCTGTCGCCTTGACAAGTTTTTTATATTATAAGTAGTCACTTATCTAGTGTTTGAACTTTTTATCGTACATATATACCTACTGACCTAAATAATATAATTCTCTGGTCACAGTAATTCCGCCACAAAACCATTGAAGATTCTTCAGTGCACTTGCTTGTTTTCTGTAAAACTAATATATCATTCAAACCGGTACGTACATGCACACAATATTGAACATAAAATCTATATTTTAAAACTAAATCTAAAACAGAACTTACTCCATTTGTACTAGTTGTTCCCACTAATTCATATTAATAAATAAAACAATATATGATTTAAAAAAACATTTATTTGGTAAACTTATAATCAATATCACAGTTTGGAGATCTGTTATATAAAAATTCAGTGTTCATTCAGAATCCGATTCCGAGAAATCTGGATACCTTTCCCGAGGTCCTGCAGATGAATTTAAAATAATTTAGAATTTGATTTAAAGTTTAATTGATAATATTTACCTGGAACTCCTATTGTCGGTATCGCAAAGCGATACAGATAATGCGTTACTGGATTTCGGTACTTGTTTTTAAAGTGTGCAAAGCACACACGCTTAGTATTATATACCATTTGAGGATCCAAATCATATAAAGAGTCAATTCTTAGCACCTCCAGCCAAAACTGGTACAGATCAAGATCTTGCTTTGGGTTCGGGAAGCGATGCTGAGATTGGCCTTTGACCTTACAGGTCTTTATACAGCATCCCATTACATTAATAATATTTAAAATCTGATTTTATTAAAAAAGTAATGAAAATATAGCAAACAGCAGGTTATAACGACTATATATAGCAGTGGCTTTCAACCTGTGGTACACGATGGCCCTCTAGGTGGTACACGAAATATTAATTACTTTTATAAAATGTTATTTCATGAAATTAGTTGAAATGTGAAAATGATATTAAAAAAATTAAAATTATATCCTCATTGTGACGACTATTAAATATGTTTATTACTTTTTTACCGTAAAATAAATGTCCATACTTATGGCATGTTATGCCTATATGTTTTAAGAAAAAATCCCCTAAATCTTAAATTCAAATATTTTTTTAACAATTTTTTGTTTAATATAATTAATAGTAATTTGTAATAATTTTTTGTTGATATTTTATTACTAAATATTTTTTATTTAACATTTGGGATTTTTTAGCTAAAAATAAATACCTACATACTTTTATAAACTAGAATTAATATTTTTTAGTCATCTACCTGCTTCCTTATTATGATGTGGACATTTTTTATAAAGGGGATGATGGTAAGGAAAAATTTGAATATTCTTTAAGTGGTACACGAAACGCGAAAGGTTGAGATCTGCTCATTTAACTAAATGAAAGACAAGAAACAGCTATGTAGGTAAAGTCGGTATCTAATGTCGGTAAAATTAGTATCACAGTAACGCAATGTATAAAATGTCAACCAAATTTTGTTTTAATCATATACGTACGAAACAAAAAGAATGAATTAAAAACAATATTATTCAGTATCATATTCTCAGTCATACCTACATACTGATATGTCAAATTATTATAACATAAAAAATTATGACAACAGGGTATTGGTGAGAATAAGAAGAACTGATATAATTTGATTGAAAGGGCAGAGAAAAACAAATTCTATAGTTTACAGTTATATTTAATCTGCGCCAGTATACATAATTCAATAATTATAAAAACAGAAATTAAATTATCTACTTGACAGCCGACCGCAGCAATATGAAACTTTAACCTTTATGTGTATTTTATTACTTCCCGCGTAAATACGAATGCAAGTTGTGTTTTGCAGAAGTTTATGACGATAGACACTGAGACTCCCTGTCAGCATTATATTAATATTATGACCTGTTCAATAACGCTATAAGTTTATAACATGCAACAGGTAAAAACATGCATCGATCAGCCGAACAATAGCGGTGAAACTTTCAGAATGTAAGCGCCTTGATTTAAGTTTTTAATAAACTGTTTCTATTATAATAATTCAAAATCAAAGTACAAAACATTATTATATTATAATAATAAATGATATTACATAATTTTTATTATTACATCTCACCACTGCATATTATCATATAGCTACACGCAGATTATCCATGTATTATATTATTTAAAATTCATTACAGACGGTTGGTTTATTCACTATAATCAGTGACTAAAATATTCCTTCTCTGGTATATAATTTAAGTAGATGTGTGCATTATGTACATAAACCTATGCAAATATTTTTTATGCCGTTAATAAACATGCTTCGGACGCTATACTTCCTTCATCATTACGGTATACTTGCAATTTTAATGAACACGATTCCATAGCTAATTATATTGCCACTCTATATATGCATCGAGCACTACCAAGAAAGATGTTTGCTTCTTCAGTATGTCATTTCATTTACGCGACTGGTTAAGTCTAAGTTCAACCTATAATATAGTGAAAGAAGAAACACCATGAGATATTCACATGTACGTGCATGCATTCAATATGAACACACTTCGTGCATTTATTTCTAATTGAATGGAATTATCGTAAAACCTTAGGTCAACTACACTCGCAGATTTATTTAGGCACTAAATTATAACAGTTGATAAAACTCCCCCATGCCTAATAAATGATGACAAGGATATATCCATTTTCTTATCCAACTGGCTTTTTAACTATTGGGTTTCCCAGTAGTTATAACAAATCCAGGACAGCTAGAGAAAACTTCATATCTTTTAAACGAAACAGATGAATTGGCACTACAACATTCAAGACTCTTGTTAATAGCTCCAAAGTCGCAAAGTCCTCAGAATCCAAATAATTATGTACAGGTTTCATCCATATTCAAATTCAATGTTACATTATCCGCAGCCGGTACAGACGAATCATCTTCTTTTGTTTGTTGTTTTATTTTCGTATTCCTTTGTCAAGTATATCAATTTCTTCATCCTTCCAGCTGGTTCATGATCACCTTGTATCCCAGTTACTCGGGGTTAACTATTTGTTAACGTCCTTCAGGGGAGTTCCAGCTCACAGCAGGACAACACCTACAGATTACTGTGGATTGTGGAACCACATATAGATGTATGCCAATGTTTAAGGCGAGAAGCGAATCTATGTATTTGATATAACCATGATCACTTCAAACATTTTGACACAAACAATTTATTCGCTAAGAGCAGATTAATACGCAAAAATTAGCTAACGCAATAAAACATTAGATTTTTTCTATACAAAATGTTTAATATTAAATAATATACGCACGTTTTCCAGTCATATCAGATTACGTAGAATCGAAGGTTGAATTAAATACTGTACTTTTATGCTTGAATATTTAGTGCGTGTTAATTCTTGAATCGCCGCATTTTATAGCAACAATATAAAAGCAACTGTTGACTAAAAATAGGAAAATAAAACTAACGTTTGATCCAAGAATATATTCGAGAACGAATGATAAAATAAAATAATTTTATATTTACAAACATTTAACATCAATGTGCATATGTTTGTATACTGTAGCACTATAAAATCTAAAATGAACTGTTTGATGTGAAATTTATTATCAATACTTCACATGTTCGAATATATGTCACATCAAATATCATTTACGAGTTACTAAAAACAAAATAGCTATTACTGTTTAATCGCAGGTTGTACTGACATTGCATATACATTTTCAATCAAATTGTTCGAATACAATGCCGATTATAATTATAAAATCAACAGTTATCAAAACACAAATAACCACTGGAGCAATATTATCGGTTCGTTAAAATGTCTTTAATGAAAAATAAAATACATTGAGAAGGCGTTAACTAAGTAACGAATAATAAAAGTTGCTAATAAAATGCGAAACTAGGTTTATGTGTAAATTTAGTGCAAGATTATAGCTAAATATTTTGTTTATTTACATATGCAGAAACAAATAGAACATTTACATACTTCAAATTGCACAAAATTTAATATGTTTATTTATTATTAATTTACATTTACATAATTAATTTTAAAGTATTAAAAGAATCTACATATTATACTGTGTTAGTAAAACAATACAAACAATTACTGCAGTTTGATATTTCACACCACTATAGCATGTTTAAATTAAAATTAATTAGTATTCGTTTACTAATTAAACAAACGCGCAAGCTAACAAACCTAACATTCACGCTTGCATTACAAAAAAATAACAATAATTACGCAACTCTTCCGGAAAGAAATTTTTAATTACGACTTTTTCAATTATTACAATACACGAAAATCAAACGTTATACACAATAGACAAATTAATTAAAGACGTACCCGAAGAGCGTCGGAAACATACGATATGATATAATCTATACAAGGCGTATAGTCTGTAGGAGTTCGGTAAAACGTTGATGTATGCTTGAAGCTTGTGTCAGATACACACACGGTGGTATTTCAGATAAAATTAACGTAAGGATACCCACCGGAAATTAACTAAAAAGAAACGTATGAGTCGACATCCGCTGGTAGAATGTTACCACGGTCAAAATATAATATAAACAGTTCAAAGTAAAAATAACTTTAGTTAGTATTCGGTTATCACCATTACTAATTAGCAAACTGTGAAGCTATTTTATATACGTGTACATTCTTATTCACAGTCGAGAATAAAAGCTAAAATACTCTATTAATCATATTCTATATATATATAATGCGAGCATTAACGTAATTCGTTAAAAAGAATTTGGATAATTCTGATTATATGACAGGAATTAGTAGCTGTCAACCTAGATTTATAATACGGAAGAAGCGTAATGTGAAATCCGCAAAGAAACCTTTGGCTTTTTATATCCATACAACATAAATTGGATAAATTGACCAATCAATATATCTAACACGATCAGTGAATTAGCACGATTTATTGATAGAAAAAAATAACGTTGACCTGAATAGTAGGACGCATGCACACCGTACTATCTCACGACGGATCTAAAACCATCTATAATACTTTGAATTATTTTATAATATACAGAAATTGTGTCAATTACTCAAATCGTGTTTCTTTTAACCTTTCATAAACAATATTTATCACGAATGTAAAATATACACACCAAATATACACTAATATTAGTTAATAATAATTTAAACCGGTACAAATTGGGGTTAGCAATCTCGAGATACCTGGGATTAATATGTTTAATTTTATTTTATTTGTAATACCTACCTTTATTTGACTGGATTTATTATGTTCATAGGAGTCATATGAGAGGTGACTATTGGAAAAAGAAAAATTTATTTATATTTT
>JAGJTL010003236.1:433561-443659 GCA_022063505.1 Calosoma granatense
GTTTCGAAGAACAATAAATAATATCTCCTAATAAAAATTAAACACAATCCAGAATTATGCAAAATATACATAATTCCTTGTTACTATATATTTCATTACGAACCCTATCTGAACTTGCCGTTTTGCCTGCAATTAACCCTATACCCGCCGCTTAATACTAATAAACTCTATGTGTACCCTTCCCACTATCTCTAATCATCCCTACCTTTATCCATCCCCCCTCTACCAATCATGTGTGTACATACGCCCCACCTTTAATGCACCCTAACTGAGCCTCAGTTGCCTAGTAATTCGTCAATACACACAACAGTCTTATACTGCAATTATAGTTTTGTCCAAAACTGTTTCTAATTTATACTAGTTAAATCTAGATTAGATATGTATACACAAAATTTTTTTGGATAAAATCCGAACTAATAGTTAAATAAAAAAATTTAAATATAACTTTAACGAAATCTTAAGTACGAGACTTTTGAAATTATCGCCGCACCAACTTGTCTCGCATTGATAATTTAATAGCGAGTAATATAAAATTGTCGTTCCGCTTATATTCATTCTTCGGTAATACATACTTTCAAAGTGTTTAGAAAAAACACTTTCTTATTAATTAAATTATAGTGAGTAATTTATCTCGCTATCTAATTTCGTGGAAATTTAAAAAAATGTGGAACAAAATACTTAAAATTCAGGCCAAAATTAAAACAGAAATTTTAATGTCAGAAAATGTTATCATTAATTTACTTATTTGTTAGTTGCTCTTCAGTATCTAAATATTTTGTGTATAAATCACACATATGTGAATTATATCAAGTTTGTATACACATTAGCCGAGTAGAGAAGCGCGTTTAGAATAAATTAATTCAAGGTCTCGGTCTAGAACTTTTCTAAAAATAGAACGTAGTAAACGTGCATGTACTTGAAAAGGTAGAAATAAAGAATAAATTATATCGAATAATAAGAACTGCATACAATACACAGGCAGGTGCGTGTCCGTAGATAATATCTAAACTAGATAGATTGAATAATTAATATCCCCAGGTGACGTATGCTGTCAACTTATTCTACATGCTATTGTGTTTGTGAGACACATAGGTACGAATTGTAGAATGCACAAAATATACTACACTTATAGATTATACATATTAAATCGATGAAGTACTAAATGAAACCTGATTCAAATAGTATAGTAATTCTGTTCACTTTCAAACTGATAAGGAATACATTAATCATACACACTAGCTTGTTTTATCATTATAATAATCTTATTTTAATGTTAGTATATTTTCACATGCAATTTTTCACCTATTCCAGAGGTTGATAATTACCAAATTATATTCTGAATATATATATACAATTTTATGTTCTACTGAAATATGAAGAATATGTATATGATTTTTAGTAAAATATCGAAAAAATATTTTTCGAAGGCGAGGGGTGCAAGCTACAGAACAAATAGAAAACCCGTTCCGTATATCGATTTTGGTATCGATACGCATAAGATAGTTTTATTATAGTATATACGATATTTTAATATCTAGATATTACATTGACACCGAAATATAATTTTAAATGAGGTATACGAAAAAAGTAAATAAATACAGAAAAACAATTTTATTGAAATTAATAGATATAATTATACATTGAAGAATGCTATCGCTTATACAAAATTCAGGTATGCACCCTGCTGTTCGACACGTGTGTTAATTATAAAACATATATAAATTTAGATATGTAGTAGAAACACGAAATAGAACTGCCGTCTGGACATTTCTAGAAAGTTTTTTTGTCGGTATTTCTGGACTGTAACCTAAATAGTTAATTTAGAACAATACTGGCGCTAGAATTTCTATCTTTGCATCTCGAGTATCTACCGATACATATATTGTTTTCTCACCGAACCATAAATATCCAGTAATAAATGTTATAAAATCTACAATAATTCCTTTGCTAAAACAATTCGAGTTATATAGGATTCGTTAATCCATAAAGATACACAACATCTCACATATAATACAATGAAACACAATGTACATATAAATAAATACACGATGCTATCATTGCGTGTGGTAACTCATTCGTTTGCATATGACAACTACATACATACACACAAGTGCCCAATAACCATATGGAATAACACAATCTAGTTAAAAGTATACAATGCAGTTTTTTCTGGTCCACTGCACCTAAAACAAATTTTAGTACACAATAAGAAAAATTAATAAATCACCATATATATACAATGAAGTGATTGATGAATATTTAGAAATCTGAACTATAATTAACAAGAATGAAAATATTAAATTAAGAATAGTTAAGTTTAACTAAAATTTGAACATAAAATGCAAAATTCATTATTAAATTCATATATTATATTTGAAGTTACAAAAAATATTTTGAAATATTCAAATAAAATTTAAAAATGAATAGCACGATTACTGTAAAATTACCAGATATTAATGTGAAGGATAAATAAATGGTTATACGGTGGAAAGAAGGGAGGGGAAGGGAACCGTTTGAAATTTGACTCACCTCCGGTGTACTAAATTTAGTACACCAACAGCATGGTGCAGTAACGCTGCGGCCCCCTGTACACGATCAATAAATGTTTCCTATCTGTAATATGCTATTCTTTATTTTGTTCCATAATTAGTATTTACTAAAACCAAAGCACTCACACTTTATGATAATGAAGATATACGTTTTTTAAAGAATATTAGCTATAAAGTAAATAATAATAAGTTTAACTCAGAAAAATCGAATAAGAAACAATTTTGTACATTTTTACATATACAACTTTTAAATTCGAAAATTATCGCGTTAAAAATTTACATTAAAACTTAAATATCGTTTTTGTAAGTACCTGTATTACAAATGCTAGGTCAGTATGAATAGGAGTAACTTATCTCGACCTAAATGTGAATCTGGTATTGTTGAAAGTTTCACATATACAGGCTTACCGAATATAGTACACTAGTTCTTGTATATATAAACAAACATAAAACAGCATATTGTAAATAGATAAGTGTCTATGCGTTTAACATCGTGTGCCTGGTTCACAATATATCACTCTACCGTACCGTATACGGAACGGTGTCTCGTGTGATTTATTTTACTGTGAGGCTTTCAGTTTCTATGCTGATTTGCACAGGAAATCTATTTGATATTTATTACCATATGTACGCATCATGTATAAACTGGTTAGCTAGCTAGGTGCATCGTAAGTGGAACACGGTGCTAGGTCGGTGGTATATAAGCTTGTACTTAGTTGTCTTACGTGTACAACTTAAGGTACGACGTAATCATATAATGATGACGATCAGAGACAAACCAGGGTTGGACAAACTTGCGTAATTTGACCCCAATTAGTAGAATAGATTTGTATTATTTCAAGCCTTATTATGTTCCATACACTGCGATACATTATTTAGTTCGTTGACTTCGCTATTGAATGAAGTATAAAGGTAATTCGTAATGTGTAACATTCTTCTATGTTACGAGAAATATCAAGACGTCAAATAACACATATTCTAGCATATACTTCAAAATATACAACACATATAAATTATCAAATTTATTTAAAAATATATCAATTATATACAGAAATTAATAATAAATTTTAACTCATATATTTCTAACTTTAATTACAGCTCGTTACTGTTTAAGCATTGAATGAAATAAATTCAGTCTTGTGTTCATTTTTTCTAGTATAATTTTTGTTATTTTAAATATTTTAGTTTTGAATTTATCTACTGTCTTCACTAAATTTCCGGTAGAATTACAGTGCCAAAACATAAGAGTCTTTCGTGTATAACCCTTGACTACACACTTCATGTACCGACTTGTCCGAACAGTTCCATTTTTTGCATTTTCTTATCATCGATTCGATAAGTGCATATTTATATTTTTTAAAACTAAAGCATGGATAAGCAATATTAAAATGAGGTTAACGATATTTATCCATATCTCACAGAGACAGGAAGTGGAACTATTCAGAAAAAAATATTTGCCTGACAGACAGATAGTTACAAAACATAGGTATGCTAACTGAGTATTTCAGTATCTGTAACTGAATTTCGCCTAGGAAGTATGAATTATTTTACTGTCAATAGCCTAGTTGTATTGCATTTTATTTTTATTATTTTCATTATATAATTATTTATAAAATGTGAATTTATTAGTAATTAAAAATATGTAAATTTTTAGATATTTATCACGTGATTTCAAATGGCTCTGACGTCATCATGAACCAGTCCAATATGTGTTTCCTAGGACACCATATGCATACACATGCACTTTGATGACGTCATACAGACTGAGTAACGTTTTTAACGAGTGTTTAGTGTGGAATTTTAGAACTCAGTACAAGAATAATACTTTGCGTCAATTATCTTGATAATCCATTTATACTTTGAAATATTTGTTCTGACAGAGAGTCACTTAAATGCATAACATTATTAATATAATTTCAAGCCAGTAAAACTATCATATGAGCTGAATAAATGTGTCATTTAAAATGACTCATTTTTCAAGAAAACTCTTACGGCTACTTGAATGCATAATCAAGGATATTATACAGTTTCTGCCCATCACGCTTATTTAAAAAGTAAATAAACAAATACATAATAATTCTTATACAAATAACAATAAAAAATAATTATATAATTAATCCTCGTTAAAAGAGCTGTTACTAATTTAATCACTACATAATTAGCAAACTGTTAGGTTGAACTGGAAAAATTTGTTTTGCTATCTTTGTTTAGTAGACTAGAAGTAATCATCTCACTGGTTCAGTATATCAGTAGACCACTTGAGATCTTTTTCCCACAGATCTGATAATCAGCACCGATCATACATGAACTGGTTGTGACGCTAGATCACTTTCCCCATGAACCGCTAGGAATCATTTTTCCCATTGAAGAAGTGAGGAATAAGTATTACTGTTAATATTTAAGTCATTTATATATTATTAAGGGTCAAATACTGGCTTAATTTTATCAAAATAAATAAAGAAGATCAAGTTTGGTTGGAATGTCACTTTGAAATCCGTTGCGACAATATTTGGCTTCCTCACCGCACAAGTTTTTTCTTCAACGGTCACGTACACCTTCTCTGGCAGGCTTTCATTTGTTCATTCTACAGTCTTATATCCTTTTCGCCAATCTTCCGTTCACCGTGCATAAATGAACGATATGTCAGAATTTATGATAGCTGCGCTTATATATTCCTACTAACATTTGCTAGGTTGATTGCGACCAGTTATTTATAGAGTAATTAGTAGTTAACAATAATAACATTCCGTTTTTTTCTCATCGCAGACACGTACATACAAGGTATTCACATAATTTATTTATTGGTGTAACTGTTCACAATAATTTTTACAATGTTTACAATTATTAATTTTCTCAAAGGTGATGTATATTCTTACACAGTTGCACTGAAATATATACCCATATACTGTAATTAGTTTTATTATAATACGAAGTATGAAGTACAAGTGAGCGGAAGTAGATTCACATTTGTTACTTCGCTAGTACTCATGTTATCTATTCTATCGATAAACCATTTTAATTAATTGTATCGGTAATTCTCCAGCTGCCCAGATACCGTACAACAACTCGGACAAATAGACTTCATTTTTTATTAATTAATTGAAGAAATATAATTAAAAGACAATTAATTTTAATTGTATTGTACTATCATCATTCTATATGAAATACTATCATTCTCTAAATGTTGTGGTCAAGTGAACGTGCTAACCATTTATATTAATATTTACAAGTGATAGAAAAGTACAACAGAGACAAAACTAGTTCCTAGGGACTTAACTATACCGATTTATTGTCTTTCGTTCTAAATGGCTCACATAACAGCGTTAATATACGTAATAAAATATTTTCTTATTAATAATCATTCAATCATCAATTTATAAAACTTACAATAGAGCTTTTTTAGGCTGTTAAGTTCAATTATTTAAATCAAAGCATCCAGATCTTTCTCTTTATAAATGATATCACCGCGCGGAAGCTATTGAGATTCAGCATTTTTTCTAAATACGGATAAAATATTCACACCAACATCAAATCGAAAGTTGACAAGATGAGAGAAAGAAAAAAATATATATGCACAAGCACGCGAACTAGAAGATCAGTTATTAAGCTAGTTTATGTCATAATACACGATCGTTCGATTAAATGAACATCCATTTCAGACACGTTGTATGGTACTTTCTTCATACTAGCAGATATGATCTCAATTTACTCCGAACTTTCATACAGTTATCAAGAATACTACGCAGGTGTACAATCCTGACACTTCAGACTTTCCTGCCCTGAAGATGTCCCCATATCCACGGGGAAAAAATGCACACAAACCGCACATTAACGTACTAACACGACTCAATTACAGAAACCTAACGCGCAATTATATGTGTCGGATTAAATTAATGATAAACGTTACGGAAAAACTGTAACGAATTTTTCAGCATTCATCAAATTTCTTGCAGGCTATCCATCCATTTCCATATCGACAAGCATAAAAATACACGAGACAAGAAACGTAACAAGAGAATGAGAAACTTATGTTCAAACGAGATCGTACATGTTTCATTTAACATTTCATTAAAATGGAACAGATCAAAGTGAATAATGATACACAGTTGTGTTGAACAAGTAACAACTTGTTTATATTCATTCAAGATGGGGAGCTTCTAGAACTGACGTTGCTAACATTTGAACATTGCTAAACAGTGTTCACAAATGTATAATATCAGTTTATAATTCAATAACTGAAATATGTAACATTATTATATTAGTTTATATGTTCTTTAAAACCTTATTCTAATATAACAAATTATACAAAAATTTTGTACAGTATTTTAAAATTGCGAATTAAACCTGCTCATTATTTATTTTAGAAAGTATGGCATCCAATTTTATTATGGATTTTTATACATTTTATTTATAATATTTGAATATATTCAGGAATCTGAAGTCTGTTTTTTACTGTTGTATATTGTATAAAAATCAAAAAAAAAGGAAAAAACATTTATTTCGATTTCAAGAACAAGAATACTATTCCCGATAAAACTTCTGACACAAAAGGCATAAAAGTGAAATTGTTCTCAGCATAAAAGGGCAATTAGGATAAATACAGTGAGTGACTAGAAACATTTCAAGATTTTTTTCTTTTTTTTCTTAAAAACTATCTATGTCTAAATTAAGGAAATATTATTTCAACACAACTTTTAATTATTACAACAAAATTATATGCAAGAACAAGCATTAGAAAATCATACGTACTAATTAAATTATAATCATAATTACTTGTGAATAAAATATAAGACTATACATTCCGGTGCGTTTTTAAATAAGAAATATGTTTAATGTATAAATTTATAACAGATATTGCAATATTACAATACAAAATTTATTAAAATTCAAGTACTATTCTTCAAAATTTTAAATCTAAGATTGTTTATATAATCTGAAGTTTGTTTATCAGACCTAAATGCAACATTACTAAAAACTGTTTTCTCTTTTCAACCATTTTACACTGTAATTTCAAAAACCAAAATAAACTTATAGTGTGCAAACTGTGGTCACGGTTGAATTGGTTTATACGATAATTGTAATATCATTCGACGAGATGATACATTTTGCAGATGCGTGAAACTGATTCGATTTAGCAATTGGTCATTAGAGTCACACTGGCTTATAGTGTGGGCGGGCGAATACACCTTCGACTTGCCGTCTAAATGAATTGCCTCGTTCACTTTCATTATCACACTAATAATTGAAATTCCAGCGATTTCTCATTCTACTCGCTATCATTCATTTCTGTCATAGATATACATCGTACAAGTCATAGTTAACTCGACAGCACATCACATCTCATTTAACAAATGTAGTACATTGTATCCCTTATTACTAATAATCATTCATATTATAGTCTAACATACAAAATATACAAGAATAAATATAAATATCCCCGTTGCCCGGAGTAGCACAATGAAACATTTGTTAACATCCTTTGGCAGAATTGCCAGCTCACACCAGGACGGCATCTACAGTTTATTGTGGAAAACCACCACGCGAGAATTTATATAATATTTTCCCAAATAGAGTATACAATGGCCAACATACAATATAAACAATTTTGAAATCCGTCCTTATGTGAAATCATTAGTTATAATTAGAACGTAGTTACAACATGCACTTGAACGCCAACGCAATATCTAATGCGATCAAGTTAACGCAAGTGCGTAGAACATAACATAGATTGCAGATTAGATGATACTCATCTATTTGCTAACTATATATTATATTGTCTTACAAGAATATATAAATAATGTGAAACGGCAAAGAACTGTACACGGGTACAGGTTGTATGATATATGATGTCAGAGGAATATTTATTTGTAATGAACGGTTTAATTACTAAGAACACAATGCATATGGCCTGTTCACATGTTAATTATGCATCTGTTTAAGGCCGTTTGTTTCTGTTTTAATGAATGCACTGTTTATAATAAGCCATATATGTTTGTAACTGTAAACGCACAGTGGTACACTTACATATATGTATACTTGATCTTGTAACAAGTAGAATACAATTCAAAATAGAACGAAAAATCATCTACGATATTTTATTCTCTAACTTTGGACATTGATGATATTTGTAATCCTTTAAAGCAATACTTATTGTAGAAAGTTGTACGCGTATTCGAAACAGCGTGCTTTTAATGAACTATTAGGAAAACTAGAACGTTCATAGTATAGTTAGTCCATTTGTAACAAAATTAAAAACATTTCACATAAAAATATACACCTTATTATAAAACATTGCGGATAGAATTCTACATAAATTATAGAAAATTATACAATTGATTTATTGTCTATAAATAGAGACTATAAATATCATTGTAATTACTAGTGTCTAAAACAAATATAGAATTGGTTTTCAATTAAGCTTCACCAATTGTTTCAATTCAATTTCTTTTTACTACCATTATTAGATTATTAATGCTCCTAAACTTTGTAACTAATGGTACATTATATCGAAGAATAAGCAATTTCTTCAAATGAAAAGAAGGTATATCAAATATTAATATGTGAACTACAACAGATTACTCAATTAAAAAAATCTGTATCATAAGACATATCTTCTTGGCGAATACATGATATCTATCATTTATAATAAACTTCACAATACTACACACTGAAGTATTTATAAGTAAATACAATTAACATTTACTTGACTGTATTAGAGATTAATGAAGAAGGTAAAGGTTCACATGAAGCGTAATTTAACTTATAGAAGTAACATTTAAAACCAGCTCTTGTATCTTGCAACAGCCACGCCTTGCAGGGAAATGCCAAGAATCTAAAAAAACATACTATGACATTTATCATCTCGTAAAATCAACTTCGGTGCACAGTGAGCCAGCATAGTTGTAGCCGATCAAGCAGGCACGTCACACCTAAGTATTGTATACAATACACCACCTAAGGTACCATGTGTACACAGGAACCTACCTAGTCCCCCACTGTTCTTTTCTAACAACTTATGTCAATGATACATGAAAAGTCAAGCATATTGCCAATTTCCAGTCTGCTCTATGCGCAGTCACAACGTGTTGTAACAAGTTAAAGCTTGTTAAGATAACAACAAACATTGTCTTCCTTTATAGATCATGAACTGACAGCCAAACAGACTAGGATTATTTTTTGTTATTGCTAATACATTTTTTACGCATAATAACACCATACAACTTACGTTAATTCTTTATATCACTCCAAATATGTAAATAAAGTAATTAATAAATTATATGTGACTATTATTATTTCAATAATAAACGAAAATAACGCATTAAATCGTTAGTTTTTTATCGAACTTCTATGCAGACGGTAAATGTTGTTTCACAGCTGATCAAGCAAGTGTTACTGCTGTTTAGGGTTCTAGTGCCCTTTTAGTTGACACAAATTTATGGCATCTTGTTAAATGCCTACTTAAGACATGTGTTTATATTTAGAAAAAAGTACACTTCCTTACTATCACTCAAACGTGTTTTAAACACCTGTTTAATTTTATGACAATATA
>JAGJTL010003236.1:443750-461127 GCA_022063505.1 Calosoma granatense
CTACATTAATATATACATATGTAGGTATTTTTATTAGTACACATACAAGTACACTATAACGAGTACTAGTTATAGTACTTAAAATCTATCGCAGTTTTAGCTATAGTTATCATTTATGAACGAAGTCGCAATAGTTGCTTTGCTGTATACATATCAATATAAAACATTAACTTAAATATAAAAAATTATATTTAATATATCGGGGGTCTCAATGAAATATTTTAATCAGTAACACTGGATTACCCATGTAATTAAATTTGTTGAGACACCTGGTATGTATTTATACAATATACATATGTCTTATACAAGTACAAATACATATACATATTGATACAATATTTGGTAAAAACAGACTAAAAAACAATTTGAATTAATGTATTCAATGTAAAAATAATTTCACCTACAGTGATCAAATAAAAATATACCCATTATATAGAAGTAGTAAAAGAGATGCTATTTCAGAAATATAAAACATATTAAACGTGAAATAGATGCGTAGTTCTGTGGTTCTCAATCATGTAACATCGTATTTATAAGCGTTACTTGAGAACCACTGCTTTAAGAGTCTAGGATACAGTTACATGACTAGATTGGTTACATTAAATTTACTGAAATCGATGTATCAGAAAATTGTCGATTCCACAATTCCTATCATCCGTATGCAAATAATACATCAATTTATCTAAAATTATAAATAAATAATAAATTACACTTGTATTGCATTACAATGTAAATTACAAGTATACTTCTGATAAATACATACAGGGTGATTCAGGTAGAGTGTAAAAAATATTTAACACTATATTCAGGTGGTCATTTTGAGTAAATAATGTCATATGAACATATTACCTATTCCATTTCGTTATGTAACTACAAAAAAATTGAAAAGGACCTATGTTGATACATTTTTTTTACTCAAAATGACCACCCCAACATTTTTTTTACACTTTTCCTGAATCACCCTGTATATTTAAACATAATAAAACCTTAACACATAATAAAAAATAACAATATACTGTTATTGACACATAGAGCTTTGGTATTTGTTACATATTTGTTCGAAACACATTTTATACTGAATCAGGTATAGAAGTAATAAAATTATGTTTTATAACTAACTGCTTGATACCGTTACTTCAGTAGACTTATCAATTATATCGATGTATCATACTGAACAATACGTAAATATTTATTAAATTGTGCAATGAAAATAACTGAGCGATACGAACAAATCGATAATGGTATATAATAGCATTTATATATTATTCCAATTACAGGCAAAATTGCGTCATACGTTTGAGTTTATTAATGATTCTAATGCGATTTATCACGAGCTATTGAATAGCAAAGATTTATTATTATTTCAACGATGTTAAATTGTTGATAATATATTTTAGATTATTCAATGCAATTTCTTTACAATAATATTGTTGACAGCATTAGTCCTTACATAAATTTTTTTATTCCATTTTTTAAATAGTTGAATTTACAAATGACTATCTTTATAGTATTTATTTTGATATACATCTATTTGTACATCATCAAATTTGCCAAAAAGCAAACTGAATTAAAATATATCGATTTTATTTCCTACATCCACATTAAAATTATAATGCAGCACTTTTATACAGAATACTGCAAGCAAAATAAACAAACTAAATATATTCTTTATCTTAGATGAATATAAATAATAATAATACAGAGTTTGCAAGATACACAAATTCATATTTGAATCTATGTATTAGCCAGACTATATTTATGGGGAGACATATATATACGTAGATATATTTTTATCTAAAACTTTATTTTCGGAAGTATGTAGCATGAAGGAACGGGATTATGTGAACAGTTAATATTAGTGGACAAAGCGTAGTCAGTAATCATTGGCTATATTTAATATCGTTGGTGGAATTCGCGCTTTGAACTGACTTGCACTTAAACTCTGGCGATAACAAGTAGATCCGTTATACAAAAGTTCACCAACCGTCTCTCATATCAGTACCTTGTCAACCACACTATCCTCGTTGAACCACTTATGATTTTTGTACCTGTCGCAATTATTTTAACCATTATCGCTTGAAGAAATATTGTGTCAGCAATTACTGACAATATAGTTCAAAGAAATGCGTTATAACTGCCTCACATAAAAACGTGAACATTTTAGTGATAATTTGTTCAAATTCTCGACATGTTTCCTGATATAATTGGATCCAAATTTGCCATGCTCAAAATGTGTTCTACAGCAAACTTTCACCATATGCTTTTCTTTAATATTAATTACGTAAACGAACTATTTTACACTGAACATACACATATACTTGTTTTCATATTTCTGTCACGCGATGCAACAAATCAAAAAATATATACATATGTATATTTACACCCCTGACATACATAAATAATTTCTATTTCATACTAATTTTTGTATTTGTAAATAGATTGAATTTAATCTACACACTATTTCAACGAGTAAATCAGAGCAATATGGCTATTATTCCATTAACAAATTAAAATTACAACAAATCATGCAGTTATTGGTACGGTATATAATATCTTGACAAGCTCGTATCCGTATTTGACCTTCCACAACTAATCAATGTTAATAATCCGCAAATCGATATTAAAGTTTATGGGGCATGACAACTGGCCGAGCCCTTTATGTAACGGTGGTGGCTCAATAAAAATATATTTCTTTTCTAAGCGTATATTTCGCGAACTGTAATACATTGAGAAATTCAAATTTGAATAATTTGTTAACAAGCCACATATTTACAAGGTCGTAAAGTTAGTAATTAAAAAAATAAAAACGTTACTTCATTAGTAAACTATTTGTAAAATATAAAAGAAAAAATACTAATATTTATCTACCTACGCATATTCCGCAGGCAAATATATACGGTGTTCATTCGTATGTAAATTACATGAAATTATCATCAAAACTACTTTCCCCTTCAATGCATTAGCATGTCCAATAATTATTAATTATTTAAAGACTATAAGCTGTACGTATCCGGCAGCATTAAAATTGAGAAAAAATAAACTTGACATAAACATGTGTCTCACAGAAGGAAACTCCAGTCATATACGTGATGAATTAATTTATTTCATTTTGCAATTACATTACGGTACATGTTTTAATTACTTTCGCGTGGGAGTTTCGGAATATTTTCGCATACTTCTCTGCAAAATGAAATGTCAACAGTTCATTTCTAGGTAAGGGTGTGTGTGTTACAAAAATACCTATTATCGATCAAGATTATCCATAGTGTCTTTTCGTACTGTGACCTAATTTTTATATAATCATAATATCATAAGGGGTATAGTTCCCTTTAATATTGAATACATTAAATGCCTTTTCTTTTTAAGTTGTAACCTTCACCTAGTGTTAATCAATAAATATATATCCTTCCATAATGCGCTTAGAATAAAACTAGAAATTAAGTTAGTTCACACTAGTTTTCTAATATACGACTTTTTTGTTATTCAACTAAATCTAAATAACAATATATCTTTAGAATTAATAATTGTACAATTACAATTAATTATATATGATTTATGTAGAATGTGGCGAATGTTTGTAAAATAAAGGGTCTGCTACCCCAGTAATGGAAAAGGCGTGATGTTATGTACAATTAATTAATAATTGTACAAATTATCAACACATTAGACTTGAATAAGCGTTTGACCTTGGAATATAATAATCTATACTCTAGTAACCTAATAATTATAAACAAATTACGAACAATAATACTAACTGTAACATGAATTGAAATTAATTTTGCTCTTATTTCTTAACTTTGTAATTAAAAAATTCTTAATTCGCTACTACACCTTACGAAATAAGTATTTATATGTATTATCATCCTGCTTAGAATTTGGTACTAATATTAAAAATTATAATAAAAAATGTTGAAATTTGAAAAATATTACATGTAAAATAATTTTCAATGTTAGTTACAAACACCTTGAAACCATTAATTGTATACTTCAATAAGTTTCAAATTAGAAATATACTTATTAAGGCTATACATCTAATTTCAGTAAAATCAATAAAAAATCGTATTTATTCTTTTAATAATAGTTAAATAATAATTAATAATTGTTAAATTGTTCGAGTAGAAATAGATATATACGCATTCATTCATCAATAATTTTTCATTTCATTTAGATTGTCTTGAATCGAAACTGAGGCAGCACATATTAATATTTATTCATTAAAAAATACTCTTCCAAGATATTTAATTAGAGAAATGATTGAAGTAAAAAAGAAAGTGAACTATATAACAAGTAATGCATACAGAAATACCCGTCACATTACAAAATATGCAGCTGACGTAAATAATGAATAAAAAGTAAAAGATATAAACCGCGAATATGTGAAGAATGATATTTGTTTGCTCACCTGTATATCTCTCAACGTTAGTGTCATACTCCATTCAGTTTATAAACATGAAATATGCAAAAAACAGACTTATTCGTCACAGACACAAATATCCACAAGGTTGTTCAAATATCCTTGTCAGAATAATTCTAAACAGCCACACAGACTTCTGTAGTCAGTGAACACTTAACTGAGACACTAGTATTTAATCATTGACAGGGGTAAAACTGACACACATACATATACATATATGTACACATACACTGTAGTATGAAACTATAGAAGAATACACTTGTAACAGAACTGGATAATCACAAACAATAACACAGAACGTAACTAGATATTAAGTACGAACTCGCTTGCTCGGATTGCGCACGTTCCGCCGGCGCGGAGGAAAACAATGATAACCACAAGCAGACAACGGTGTTGCTGATTAGAGACAGTGCAGGAGAATCCCCGTGTGGCACGGTGTCGTTACGCGCTAACCATCACCGCTGTTCTGAGTTGGCCGGTACGTTGATTTCACATAGGAACGCAAGGCAAAGCGCATGTGCGCCATCCAAATATTGTTTTTAATACATTGACTCTTTCCAGACACTGTCTGTGAATTCTCCACGGTGAGCGTACACAGGAGTAACGTTCTCAAATTTGTGAATGAATGAACTCTGCCCAAAATATAAATAGGAGTGGTTGTCGGATGTAAGTGTTGTGAGGTAAGTTGACTCACGCACGCACGCACACACTGTGCATAACAACGTATTAAATTCTTCTTAGAAATCATTTACTTGTAGAGTACTGGGCTTACTCTTCAATAGTGGAAGAATATTGTAGAATATTGACAGAGGTGCAAGCGGAATGAATATTCCACCAGGTGAGCAATACGTACATAACTTTATATTCAACAAACTTCATTCCAGATTTCATATATTCAAATGTTTCATTTCCTTTCTTACAAATTGTATTGTAAATTATTGCGACTTTAGAAAATGCCTTCAATGTAATTTAACAAGACTTGAGGCGCATACTGAAGAGTGTGCTAAAATTAGTCTTAAGGAGAAAAGAGTAGTCTACAACGAGGAGGTGACAGATTTAGACACATTCAAGCCTTTGCCACGTATCAATGATAGGATAAAACATGTCAAATTACCCATGTATTTATCCTGAAGCAGAGGAATCAGAAATATAAGTGGACTTGAAATAAAATTCAATCGATATTTCTATATATGATTATAATACATTTTCTACGAAGGTCTTGACGTTCGTCAGCTGTAATTGCAGGTAGAAGCATAGTATTTATATAAATATATTAAGCAAGTTCATTGTGTATATTGGTATTAATATACCAGAAGTTATCACCAAAACAACACGATCTTTGGTGTTATATGCTATAGTTAGGCAAATTATATGTTGAATAATTAGTAGTTTTCAGATATCATTTGTAGTAACTTCACTTTCAGTCTATTACACACAAGTTTGCAAACGTAGAAACATTTTGTTGGGAATATATTCTACGAGTAATGAAAACTACATGAATTATATTGTCGAACTGTCGGGAACATGTTCAATTCCGCGTTTGTTGTGTAACCATGTTAATTATGGTTACCTGTTACGAATACCGCAGCCTTACGCCTGGGGACCACACAGTAAATGCGTGGTTACCATATTTTTTACATATCCTAAATATAATCTAATTATTAGAGTAATCCAGATTTGAACTATGTTTGTTTACAAATTGTGAAATGTTATTGACGGATACTCCCATGTGTATGTTTTATTTACATTCTATTTTAACATTGAAAATATATCGTATTTGTGAATGAATCTGTACTAAAAATATATGTATATGTAATGTTTGGATTCAATTCAAAAATGTAAAAAAAAAAATTGGCAATAGACGCGTATAATAAGATTTATGAATGAAAATATAAATAGGAAAGACAAAAATATAAAGTAAATATGATTTCATACATCTTGTATAAATATTTTATGGAGTATGTGGTGAGTGATTGTGAACATAAAGTTTTACATTTCGCAGTACTTAATGTATTAAAAACGACTCAAACCTATCAAAACTAGTTTATGAAAATTTTATTTACTGACATCTATACAGAATTCAAGATTTCAAATTATAACATGCACTTATAGAAAAAACTAGAAATCAATCTGTTCCATTTTAGAAAACATGAGCATTTGATAAATGAATTAATAAACATGACTTTTTTTAAAGAACGGACGTACATCCTGAAAAACATTGCCTAATTATTATTTTTTTGTTATTCTAAAGTACGTGTTTATCATCATTTAAGCATTTCTCAGACAACACAAAATATTCTGGTATGTACATATATAAACAAATTCTTCATTAGTATGTTTAGCAATAAAAATTTTCACACACCTCCGGCACATTCCAGTCACATTTCCAAAGTAATCGGATGCTGTAAATATAAAAATTATTGATACACAAATGGCCTTGAATTTTAACACACAGAACCACAAACTTCCTGTAACTTTGGACAGGTTTGTGAGACTAGTAGAGTAGAGTAGATTTTTAATTGAAAAATAAAGCTTTAAGCTATAGTATTATTTTTATTATCTTCATATCCTCATCAGTTATGTATTCTTTAATTTTTTTAATGAAACCACTGGATCTGTTTCATTCATAATCGTTTCAGTACATAAAGTTGCGAGATATTTAAACAATTTTAGGAATCAAAATATTACCGAAAGCTATCTCTTTTTCAACTAAACCTTTGCAATACTGCAAAGATGCAGAAATATAGTTGGTACTGAGAGGAGAACTTATAAAAATGACAATGATTTAAATTGTGATTTAAATCAGACACATCCTGATGCAAACTCATATGTCTCAATCATATCGTGGGGTCGATTATTCGCGTAAACTAGTTCAATGAGTTCTGTTCGATATACTTCCGAGCAATATTATGTGAGTGTGAGAGTATTTTATCAAAGTTGTCCAATTAAACTAAACGCATATGTCGATTACCGTATAAACCAGAATATAAATCAAGAAGCTAACACTTTCAGAAAAATTTCACTAAACAAATCGTGATATTTGTACATTTTATTTAAAACTTTTAAATCAGGAAACATATTACTATATATATATTAAGATTAACGCGAATTATTAATTATATAAGGACAAAAGTTTTCGAAATTGATCCGAATTGATCTAAATTCATGATCCTCCCCAAATCTCCAGGTCCTGGTTTCGTTAAACCGTCGGAACCATTATAGCTAAGCCAGAGCAGTATTTTTTCTACCATAGATATTTATTTTTTTTTGGGAACACTCTTGTGTTGCCTGGTTACAAATTTGTTGTGAAACTGTCCTTTTTTAGAGTTAAGTGTTGAGAAACACGCGCTCCCTAACCCTCATTTCTCAAATTCTTCCCTCTATGAAATAACTATTCTAAAAGTTCATGAGTCACAACAAATTAGCTTTTTTTGGAAGTGAGAGACTGTAATTATAAATAAACCATCTACAGATATGTATTTATAATACACTATGATTTGATTACATCTTGTATGAACGCCATTTTTGTTGAATAATACTGTTGAATTACTTATAAATAACAGCATAACGCACAAATCTGTATATTTAACAAGATATTGGAATTCCATTAATGGACTGTAACCTATTAATTACGTATGCGTCCAGTGTGCAAGGTGTGACCATGTACAAGATACATAGAACACCAGGTTATCTTAATAATTCATACTTGTCACCGTGTATCTATCTGCTAGCAAGTATAGGTGCATGTACCACTGAACTAGAACGACTTCTCATCTTGACTACTCCGCAATGTAACTGTTACCACTATGTGACGTATCACACCTGTTTTATCTGCACAAATGTACGAATCTACAGGTAAACGTACGTTGCTGGAACGTCACATATTTACAAGTATGTATGTTACCTGAATGTTAATGATATTCGGCTACTTATAGTTTTCTCTACAACAGTGCTACCAAACCAGAGGTACGTGAACAATGTTCACACAGAAAAATAAGTACTTGACATTAAACAAGATTATTATATACATATATAGTGGAAGAAATTAATCTTTTCTCATAGTTTGCTTAAATGTTCCTAAAGTAAGTATCCCATTAAAAAGATGATCCAAACGTATGAAATGGTTGCGAAGCACTGCTCAGCAATATACGAAATACCTCCGTGTATTTCTTGTGTGTTTTGCATATTTAATTGTCATTATAAACACAATGGGTAAGTTAGAATTAAGTTGATTTAGGACCATGAGATGTAACGGCTATTCCATTGGAATTTCTTTCTAGAATTCTGAACAATTAAATTTGTTCATATATTATACATGTTATATTACACTAAGATAAGAACAATTTGAATTTAAATTGTCATGGGAAAACAAGTTCGTACTTGTAAAGCCAGATACAATATATAGTACGTATCTAGTAACTCTCACAAATGAGAACTAAATTCTAGCAATGTGTGTATGGTTGCTTACATAATGTTAATATCACAGAAATGTACATGTCATGCTAAAACGATAAAAATTCATAGAAATACATGAATACATTCCTAGTAAAACAATAATCAATAACAACGTCTGCATTCCACATGCGATTTCAATAATGTATGATTGAGAACATTCGTTACAGAATATTTTTGAACTGGTGTATTCCTTATAGAAAAGCTCCAGTCACACAGCTTCACTGTTTAATGTATTAGTTGTTCTGCATCCGTGAATATGGTTTTATAAATGAAACAGTATATTTGACTGACAAACAATACAACCGAGAGTATCATATTGCTGCCAACATTCATACAAAATACGACCAGACGGAAGAACTATAAATTTGATTTAAACCGTTTGAATATACTGTTATTTTGTATTTCCTTAGCAGAAATCTATACAAAGACGTAATGTGCACACACGTGCATACCATTCGTACATATGTATGCACGCATCTATTGTTTAGAAACATGTTACATATTCATAATTCAACTTGCATATACAAACAACTGATTTTCACGGGCATTACATACTGTGAGAATAACATTATTTATAAATGAGAAAAAACATATCCAAACATGACAGTATTTTCTATTTTAACTAGTTCCTTAATTAATTCTGCCGAAACACAAGCTAATATCTACAGAGAAATAAGTATTTATACAATGTGTAATCAACATTAATTGTTACATTTTATATATGTATATACAGTCGTATATGTCTTTAAATATTTACTAACTAATTTTATAAACTATACTTTATGAATCATAGATATACATGTAATTAATATTGGTACATACGTATATTACTAGAATTAACGATTTGTTCAGATATCCTCAGTTATTTTATTATATTTACTTATCTGGAAAGGTAGATATGTTACTGTAAATTTGATTAACTTGTTAATATGTATAGTCACCGACAGTTATGTACAAATACATACATTTACAGTAAATTAGTGAGTATGAATTAATTTTTACTGAATTATAGAAAACGGACCGTCAATATGCGTTACCGCCATGGATTCATAATAAATCAAGATATAACTAACTCAACTTTAAAGGATCAGGTAGAATAAGTTAGATTTAGAGCGAAGATACAAAAAAATCAATAATTTACTTATTGCAGTTTCTGATTCATACCATTAAGGTGCTGGTGATTATATGAAATCATAACTACATAAAAATTAGATACATTAAACAGTCTAAATAGCAATTATACATATCAGCCGATGAATATACATAATCAAATTTACAGTAACAGATATACTTACCACTACTATTCATTAACTTTTAACGTCTATTATTTGTAATTCATTGACGACTTTGGACACTTACCTAAAACAAAAACAAAATATTAGTAAATACCATATACATTTTTAAAAATTCAAAATCTCAGACACAATAATAGTACTTGTAATTTATTATTGCATATTATTAATTATATTTTCTGTTTACATCCGTGAACGTCTGTTTTATCTATCGAGATTGAACTGGAGGATAAAGGCATTTCGATAAAAAACTACCATGTTTTGTGGTTTAATATGTGATGACAAAACGGTTGTTGTCCAAAAAATAAGTAATACAAAGTGTAGAATAAATGTAAAAAAACATACCATTACGTTTATAAATAAATAATAAATTTAATAATCTCTTACGAAGAACACAGGAAATTACTATTCCAATGCTAAAATTTTTATTTTTATTTAACTGAACGTAAGAGAAAAATGTTTTCTAAGTGATTCAATAATAATTTTGTATACATCATTGCTAATATGTATAGATGCATATGTATGCTTTGTTGATTATCTACATAATTCATATGTCCATGCTAATAATATTTACAAATGCATATTCGATAACAAATTAGCAGGTAAGAATGCAGTGGATTCTTTAGACTTCAGAGACGCTTTCATTTGTGTGCAATGAGTATCGCTAGTGCGGTATTTCTGGCAAATAACACTTAAGAATAACAGAGTAGCGTGGTGTATTTATAGGAAGGAAAAACGAGAAGTAACCAAATACGCAACACAAGTAGCGGACGCGTTCCTACGTGTGCAATGGCTAGCAATAATAACTAGAGCGACTCTGACTTAGTCATATAGTAGTGACTTATACGTTTGGAACTCCACAGGAGTATTTTAAAATTACCTCACGACACTGGTCTCTTATCCGTCCTGTTACGTTCTCGCAATCAGCCTCTCTCAAGAGCCTGTTAAATTCGTTACAAAATCAAGACAAACGGCCAACTCACTGCCGGCTCGCCTACGTAAACATTACACATCAAAGAAAGAAACAAACATTTTGTAAACTCTGACTCAATCAGGCAAATACGATGCTCTAACATATCAACGTGTATACATGTTCGTAAGAAAATCATTGACACTTATGACTAGGAAGTACGTACCTACTACATGCAATGTATCTTTAAATTAACAACTGTGCACTGATAGTGATAACTAGATTTTACTTTCCTAAACACTAGCGGAAAAGAATCTTTCAATAATATACAATGTCGCCCATGTGTAACTTATTGCATCATAATCATATTACGAAATAAAATAAACAATAATAACAATTATTATGCTACTACGTAGAATATATCACTTCATAATTAACTATATAAAGAGGAATCCGCTTATAGTGAACATGAAGTGACCAAGAATTTGGTCCACTATTAACGAGTGTTCACTAAAACCGAAAGTATACATTTTATTTTGCAAATTTTTATTGCCATATATTCTACCTATACATGATTATTTAAGCATTATCGGACGATATTTTATCAAGATATCTGCGATCAAAGTTAAGATGATTAAGAAAAATAGCGTTGTTTTGATATTTGCTTGCTTAAATATTATACTAACTCGCCAACGGTTGTCGCTAGCTCAATTTTGACTTCATTTTTGAAAATAGCATATCTCAAATAGTTTATATATGAAATTTCGACGATCTATGTCAAGTAATAAAAAATTTATTTTTTCGCTAATTTGGCAAAAATCGAAAAAATGGCATATTTGGAAAATCGTCTCAACTTTATCGGCCTCTAGCATGCAAACGGTAAGTGATATTTAAATTCTAACTGAAACCAGATATTTATATAATTTAAATGTATTAATAGCAATCTAATTAGTACATAAGAAATATTTATTTCTTGGTAGAACTGCGTCTGAATTTTAACTTAAGGCGATACATTATTTTATAAAATATTTCTATAGTAATTACTGGAATAATATACTGTTCATATCATGCCGTTTTAAACTTCATTGACAGCTGTACATTTGAATGCATGTAAAACTAATAATTTTTTATTTAAATGAAAATTAGTATAGAAAAGTACTATTAAATGAGGAAAATAAAAAGATCGATGGGAAAGTTCACAGAAAGTTTGTCATCTGCAACAGTACATATAGAAGAAAATATGTACATCGCATGCAGGAAAATAATATTGCAGCTAGGCCTCATCCACTTTAGAACATTTCTCAGGTTTCTTTGTACATGAGAACTAACAAATTTATGAATTCCTGTTTTCCAGAACGCACTAATGAATGTAACAGGAAAATTTAAACAGATGAATATGTAAAAATGTTATTATTTGTCACAGTATGAATTCATAAATATTGTTACACAATCCATCACGTTTTTACAGATATCGAAATGATGAATAATGGCGAAATAATTAAATTGTTAAAATAATAAAATATCTTAATTTTGATCCTTAGAATTTTAAAAATTTACATGTTAATTTTCCATTGAAAAATATATTTAATCAAGGGTAGCTACTGTAATTGATTAAACGGAAAGAGATACACACAAATCATTTGAAATTATCGAATATTCTTTACCGTAGAATATACTTACAACAAAGAATAAAAACTGTGAATAATTAAGCATTTTTGTGTGTGAATATTTATCGTAGCTGTCCTTAATCAAAATATTTATATGTTGTAGTAGTTATAAATAATTTTTAAATATAATGAACACCCGGTATATAGAAACTTATAATGAGAATCATAATTTCTACTATTTTATTAAAGTCTACTAGTAGTCGAAAGGTTAAGTAGAATAAGTATAATTTTGATCAGGTACAAATGTACAGAGAGAAAGAGAGAGACAGAGAGAAAGACGGTGTTATTTGAATTGCATATTAGCTGGTTACATATGGTCGTAAGTAAAATGTAGGCATGCGGTGCAGGTGCGTATAATAGTCGTATAATCTAACATGCCTGTTTATTCTTTTACTTGTTCACATACACACACAGCAAGGTACAGAAATTATATACAAATGCATATGTATGTTCTATTCCTGTATGTACTTGAACAACTGCTAGTGACGGCCGTGACCTCTGGTTATCATCTGGAGAAATTCCAGCATCCGCAAACGTTGTCGCGTGAAACCGTTAATTGGCTACTTATAACCTTTCAGTTACTTTATGAACCAAGCTTAATCACCTTGTTTTAATCAGAGTCAACTTTGTATTCTAATACAAATTTTCTTCCCGTCAATTATTTTTTCATTGTGTTTCAAAACAGGTTACAGAATAAAGTATCTATAATATGAATTGTAATGTATTATACGCATATAAATGAAAATATAAGGGTATTTCATGAAACATTTATTCTCGAACATCATTATATCTCTGAGAAAAAGGTAGATAAAATTCTAGTTCCTTAAGATGTTGAAGAAGAGTGGGGGGTTTGCATCTACATTCACGAATCAGTTTCATATAGGTGGGGGGCAAAGTGGAACTCATCATCCCCTCCACCTCGATAGCAAAGCTCACAAAAATTACATATGTTCTGTATAACTGTTTATTTTTCAATTTACTATTCAAAAACTAAACTTGAGAACTAATACTATAGATATAGAGTTATCTTGAGAACAAATGTGTATTTTCAAAGTTCAAACACATTTCAGAGCTACAAGCTGGAAATGATGTAAATTATCACAAAATAAGTTAATATTCCTACGTATTGCAAGTAAAATTAAGTTGATTACATTTAGTAACTTCTTTATAAGCAAATCTGTAAAGGAAACCATTACAAAGTTATACTTGAAATCTGTATGTAACGAACCTACATACATACATTATGCAAGTTACAGATACACGATATTACAAGCATATGCATAGTGCCGACCTATATTGCTAGTGTGTTGGCATTTACAATAATATGTGACTTGCTTATACACACATGTTGCCACCTATTGTTCATATTTATAATACTTTCTTAAACTAGGCACAACACAACACACTTCTATAACAGTATAATATACAACACAATTTACATATAAATACAATACCGAGTGTGTTTTTTTTATATTGCACAACAAATTTCAACTATTGCGTAAATATACATTCAACACTACTAAAATACACGTAAATTCTTGTTCGCAAATTGAATAAAAAATAAAACAATTAATATTACTTTAGTTATGCTATTTGTACTTTTAGATTGTTACGTTATGTCGTTAATTCGTAAATATTGATTGTACAAGGAATAGATGTAATTATAATGAAGTTTTCCTAGTAAAATAAAGCAATATTACAATATTAATCAATGTATACATTCTCCTTTAATATAATCAGCAATGAATATGTACTGTTACATGACTAAATATAGACTTAATTGTAACACGTTGCCAGAACTGACGGGGATTTATTTAAAATGCTAGTATATTCTGGTGCATACTATCAGGTAAACGATCTAATCTACAGATAGATCCAGATAATGCGATACCGAGGTTAGTTGCAGGTTTCTCGAAGAACAGAAACTTGATTAACACGGAAATATTAATGTAATACCGTTATACCATATGGTGCGAGAGGCGTAAACGCCTGAATTCCTAAATGCACCAGAAAGGAAATTTTACCATTTCTTGTCATTTTAAATAACACTACAAAGATAACGCATTACAACTTTAACAAGCCTATATAACATTAAATACTTGTACTGACACGTTTTAATCGATGATATTCTTTAAAATAATTACATATATTTAACAGACTTATTAAAATATGAGGAAACTTCAGCTTTGAGAATCAATATTTGTGACTTTGTACAATGTATTTCTTACATATTTATTGCTTTTTGTAAAAATAAAACATAAATTAAAACAATATACATATTACAAAACTAAAAAGTCCACAAAATACGAAAGGAAATTTGAAATACCAATGTGTATTGAATAACAATTATTCTGGGATATTATATCGTAGCTAGCAGGAAAAATTCGGACGTGAACAAATATAGTACTCCTACATAAAATTGGAACGAGCAAGCCGGAACAATCAATCAAGCAATATTAATTGGAAACTGTAATTGCAGGCACTTGCAGTGCGGAAATAATGCCATATTTCCAAGAATATACATTGGGTATGTGTAATAGTATGATTCATGCTAAGGCGACTTGTAGGTGGTGTCGCACATGCAATAAATAAGCAATATTGTCACATAAACGATAAGAGACAATTTTTTAAGTTAGAATACAGTATCGTCCAGATAGTGTTATATTCGTTAGCAACACTATATTATATAAACAACAGTTTGGAAGCTCCAATTACAGTTAGGAGATTGCAACCAGTTAATCATAAAACAGATAATACTATAATTGAACATATGTAATACTCATGAAGGTATTATATCATATAATTAACACTGAAGTATTTAGTTTCTTCACTATATTACAAGCCAAAGCCTCGAATTGCATATAAAAGCGATTCTGTGCATGTATGGACAAGAAAAAACAGTCAAATCATTCCTATTTTGGTTTCTGTTCAGCTTTGGTTCGAATCCTTGAATAAAACTATGAGCAATGTGAATATAAACAATAAATGCATCACATTATAAAAAATTTTTCAATATATTTACAATTATAAATGTATTACAGTTACTCATAAAAAATTATAATAAATGATACTATTTTATACTTATTTAAACAGATTAGATTTCATATTTTACACACTTCTCCAATAGTTCCAAAACTATTTGTTACAGTTATTCTAAATAATGTTAAGAGTTAAGAGAAAATATTATGGCATCGGTTATACATATTTCTTATTTATTTCTACTCATAAATTAGTTCACACTTTATGGCATTTGCATACATGTTTCTATTAAAAATGAAATTGTGAAAGGGAACGATTTCATACACCTACACCTAAGTTTCCAAGATATTTCCGGTGCATTTTACTTAGCCACATATTTAATGAGAAGTCACTTGTATTCTGAA
The DNA here is from genome assembly GCA_022063505.1 of Calosoma granatense. Lineage (NCBI taxonomy): Eukaryota > Metazoa > Arthropoda > Insecta > Coleoptera > Carabidae > Calosoma > Calosoma granatense. The sequence continues at coordinate 459,872 of JAGJTL010003236.1, forward strand.
GAAGAATGTCTACGTCACCTTTTTTACTGGTCATTCATACAGAGTATCCTTGAGGTTTTTACAAACGGAATGCAAATAGCTGCGTCAACGTCAACCATAAGAGCTAACAAGTGTGGGAAGTCATCAGTGATTGCTGTATTGCTACAGGTAAATAAGAATTGTGATTTGATTTCTTTATGCAAACACGTTCAATGCATTACGTCACGTATACAACAAATCTCACTGCACTTATACACTTCACATATGTATATTTTAACTTCAAGATTTATTTCTAAAGTAGACAGTATTTTACCAATTTACTTTTGTCAAATTAAATCTATCCATTGAAATGAACGTCAAAGAACTAATTTCTAAAATTAAAGTATTTCTTCCAGTTTTATTCAAATGTATAACGATTTGGTAAAAGAAATAATAATATTCTAATTTGATATTAAATTAATTTATATTATAAATATATATCCGAACAGGTTAACAACAGTTAGTTTCTTTGATAAATAAGGAAAAGGTGTTGATTCGTTCCCGTTTTGGTTCACGTACCGGTTCTATTAGAGTTTCTGCGCATAATACTCCTTATCTACTTACGTAGATATAATTATTCTAGTTCTATGAAAACACAACATTTTAAATGTATAAACAAATCATAAATGAACAATTAATTTTAATAAAATGTATAAAACAAAGCTCAATTAAATTTTAAATTAACACAATAGCAATTAATCTAAATTAATTGCTTTAACACTTTGAACTTTATTGTTAAATATTATTTTCACTAATTGAATATTGAACACTCCATATATGAATATATAAATATACTAATTTGTGACAAATATGACATTGGTTCATGGTACAAAGTACAAAATCTACAGTAAAACGTGTTTAAGAAAATTTTAGATTAATCCTTAGTTAGTCAAATACATCACAATTATGGCTCTTATAAAAAAAGGTAAAAAAATGTTAATTTGAGTATAGATATTGTTGTTTAAAATACCTATTATATTCCTTGGTGCAAATTACTTTAATAGATTACCTAAGTGTAAAATATAAAAGTAATAAGTGCATTTACATGTACTTGCAAATATTTTGAAGGTTACTTCAGGAAACACGATATTGAAAGTATAGTATCATGTTTTTAAACCTGACAGTAAAACGATCATTAATAACAGGACATTTATGTATGTTTTATCGCAAAGTTTTACATATTCTTAGAAAGAAAATTTATTTTTACTGGTTACGTACCTACAAATATATATATATAT
>JAGJTL010003236.1:468756-486152 GCA_022063505.1 Calosoma granatense
GAGCAATTATTTAATATAATTATATTTATTATACACTTACATTGTCCAAAAGACAAATATCCAATTGTGGATATACAAATTATAATATTAACGAATTTGAGGTAATTGGATTCTGACAATGTAATGTATATAAATTAGTATTTATTACTGGATAAATTTAAACTGAATTATGTATCATGATCAGAGTCAGCAAATTGGGCAAAATAAAAACTAATAAACAGCTACCGGATATTTAAATTTAATAAAAAAAGACCTACTTCATTATGAATAAAATTAAACGAAAATTTAATGTAATACTTTAAATAATTTCACGGCAAAAAGAGATACGGAATTTGTTGTAACAGAGAATTTATTGTTCAAGAATATTCGCAAAGCTATGTAGGTCTAAAAATAAAAATAATTTAAGCAAAAATATCAGTTATTACCCTAAAACAAACTACATTTCATACCTGCCGTGAAAGTGAACTTCTAAATATGACACATAACAATTTAACTCGGTGTTTAGTTCATCAGTAAAGTATTTGCTGCCTCTGAGTAATGATATTTCACATTAAGATAAGAAAATTATTTGAACACAGGAAAACAATTATTGTCCTGTATTTCAAGACATACCGGGCGGTTAATAGAAATACTGATCCGATGAAGGAGACAGGTTTGTCTGGGACATTCCAGATGTTGAAGGCTGCGGAGACTCGGATGAGGCTGTACGGGCAGATGAGGCCGGACTATCCTCCAGGTCTTCAGGAAAATTTAGTAGCATACCTATATTAATTTGATCTTGCAACTCCTTAGCAAGATTCGGAATAATCGCCTCCATATCATCCTCTACTTTTGCCATAATGGCTGTTTGTAGTGTGGGAGAAATGACTGTGGCCATCGCTTTTTCGAGGCACTCGAATTTCTTCCGCATTTTCAGGTCTTCGGCCCTATAATTCACCACGTCTCGCTGAACATCGTGGATAGTGTTTTCTAGACAGCCAATCTTCACCAGAGCTTGATGTTTTTCAGCTTCTACCGCAGTAAGTTTGTTCTCTAGTTCTTCCTGTTTCTGGAGACTATTCTGCAGGCTTTGTCTAGCTGATTTCAGAATCAACTTTAACCCCGCGACCTCGTTCTCCAGGGTGGCTATTTTAGATTCCTTGGCCATAAATTTCTCCATTTTCGGAACAGATCTATATAAAAATAATACATATTTAATAAAAATTATTTTAAAAATTGCCAAATACATGAAAAATGTAGATTTGTGCCATTTTGTTTGTTGTAAAATAGACATTTAGTTGATTAGTTAATGAAAAAGATTTGCTATTTCAAAATACTGTAACGAAGGTTAACCGTTACTTCGCTCAATTTACTTTTATTTTTTTAAATTCTGGCACTGATAAATGATTTTGAACTATTTATAATGGGTAGTGTTTAAATTAATTGATGATTAGATGAAAATATTCTGATACCGGTAAACTGCAATAAGAATTTGAAAAATATGACATAAATTCGTACACAAAATACCGTTAATAATCAGTTTTCCGACAGTTTACACGAAATTCTCAAATCTACGAACAATATTATCAACTTCAAATGTAAAAAGTAATAAGCGTGACATAATTTGATGCACTACAAATTCAGTTGGTTTAACCAAATTGTTATTTTTACTTGATTATTATTGTTAATCTCATGTTTTATTATTATTTAATTAAGCGGACAGTTGTTATAAAAGTTTCGCTAATTACACTTACCTTAAAGAGTATGTAGTAATCGAATAAATCGGATTTTGCACAACGATATTTGTTTCTTCCACAATGGCTGACCGGTGGATTCGAAAAGAGCGTTAGGTCGTACGTACTATGACTGGTAAAGTATGCTACACGCATGCGTCTTACTATACGCATGCGCTGTACAAAATAAAAATCCAAGAAATGGTAGACTTAAAATTACATTTACACTAGTGATAATCCATGCTATTTTCAAACCGATTGATACATTACAAGGTGTACATGTTCAATATTTTTTTATTTTTAATAATTATTCGAATCTTTGGAACTGTAGATTAATGTAAAAAGGTCCACGTAGCAATAAAGTTTGGGAAACACTGCTTGAATGTGTCACTAACCTTATGTTGGCCAAATTGTTTCTCGTTTAGAGAAATTCGAAATTTTAAGTTGGCTATTATGTTGGCACTAGCATTGATGTGAACAGCTTCAGCAACAAATTTACTATCTTTCTTTGACGTCGTGTCGTGTCACCGTGCGAAGGTGAGATTTGTATCTTATAATATCCGTGTATTTCTAAGTAATCCTTTAAATATTTGTTATTTTTTAATGAAAATATTCACTGTGGAATAGTGCTTGAATGAATTTTTTATTGATTTTCTATTATTTATGTGAAGTAGATAATTTTTGGGGTTAAGACTAAGAACTTTGTTTCCGCCAAACACAACAACTGAAAAATAATTATATATGTGATTAATATTTGACAAAGTTGTGATTTTTGAATTTATTTTTGTGAGTTAAGCCGTATGTTATTCCAATCTGTAGTTCTATTAAAAGTGATAAAAGTGTGAATTTGAACATGTGTGATCTGTAGCTTTGCGCTAAATATTGTGTGTTGAGTACGCAAAGTGACAGTGAAATTACACTGTTCTAGAAAATTAACCACACGTTTCTTACGGGTTAAATGTCACAAATATTTGTTACTTGGTTATTTGTCAATGAAATGCGTTTTACTTCAGGTCAGTTTACTTATTATCTCTATTTGCAGGCTTAAGGCTTAACGATGGCACCTAAAAGAAATAATATGATCCCAAATGGGCATTTTCACAAGGATTGGCAAAGATTCGTGAAGACCTGGTTCAACCAACCTGCCAGAAAATACAGACGTAAACAAAATAGGATCAAGAAAGCAAACTCTGTTGCACCTCGTCCAGCTGCTGGACCTCTGCGCCCCGTTGTTAGGTGTCCCACTTTCAGATACCACACGAAAATTCGCGCAGGCCGTGGTTTCACACTGCAAGAGTTGAAGGTATGTAAAATGTCGATTTTATGGCAGTATCTTATTCTGTGAATGTGAATGTCACTTTTGCTTATGGTGGTGTACTCTTAAATGTGTACATTTCTGCTTTTGTCGTAGTATTTTGTGTTTGTATGCTATATCTTTTTGTGAAAACTGTAGCTTTTAGTACTCCGAACTCTTATTATCAATATATTGTTAAAGAGAATATGTTCACATGTCCGTTTTCCATCCACTTCTTGGATTTTTAACTCATTTAATGACGTATTAGCATGTGGCAAACAATTTTCAATTATTTAAATCAGGGTTTTGACAATTACGTTTCAATATTTTTAATCTGTATGTAATTTTTTATGTTAGATAAAATTCCTACCATTGGTATGTGTATGAAATTTTCTTGTATTTATGTAATAACACTTGCTTGGTCAGTAAGATCCCTTTAATTATACCCATGTTCGTTTTAATTTCATGTGAATGTATTTTAACTAGTAAGCTTTTTTTATAAATAAGTAGTACACATAAACTAATATATTATAATTATTTCTTTTTTAAATACATTGCTGTATATTTTCTTCTGTATTAATACAGTATAAAATTGTAGATGACGTGTAAAATTTATACTAATTTCAATTAAAAATATTAATTTTTAAAAGCAATTTTTTGAATTGACATCTTATTTTTAATGGCATATTGTTTTACCAGGCTGCTGGATTGAATGCTCCTTTCGCACGTTCCGTTGGCGTCGCTGTAGATTACCGCAGACGTAACAAGTCTGTAGAATCGGTACAATTGAATGCTCAGAGGCTAAAGGAATACCGTAGCAAACTGATCTTGTTCCCACGTCACGAGAAAAAGAAGTTACGCAAGGGCGAAGCCACTGAAGAAGAACGTAAGGTTGCCACGCAACTGAAGAATGAAGTAATGCCAATCCGCCAGGCTGTTGCCAAGTCCAAGGCCCGAGCCATCACTGAAGATGAAAAGAAATTCAATGCTTACATCTTCTTGAGAAAGGTCAGTAGTGAATTGTGTACTGTGCTAGTGAATTAATGTGGTACTTTCGATACTATTCTGTATGCATACACGCTCCAGTGTTCAGTTACTAATCACTTGTATTGTGTATGATTATTTACAGGCGCGTGCTGATGCTAGACTAGTAGGTATCAGGGCTAAGCGAGCGAAGGATGCTTCAGAAAATCCCGAGGATGTGACTAAAGTAGCAAAGGAACCCAAGAAGTCTAAGAAATAAATGATTTGTATTGTATTATTTACAAAATGTATGAACAAGTAGGTATAATTTTTTAAAAGTGTATGCTTGATAAGAATACATGTATCTACTTATTCACCTATGTGTTTTCCTTTTGTTTATTCTATTGGTATACCCGTTTTAAGAACATTTAATATAGCTTTTGATTATGACTGAATATGTGGGCAAATATGAAGCATTAGTTCAAGAAATGTTTTATTTTTCTGGTAAATTTTAACATTTGATAATTATTTATGCAATGCTAATTCTAGAATTAGCATAGATCTTATTGCTAAAACTAAAAAGTAAATTTAATCTTCGCAGTATTGTGTTTGTATAAAAAATAATTCTTATTTCATTATAACATTTCATAGTATAGAATTCGGTCAACGGAAAGTTTCTCTTAATTATTTTTAATATATTTTTTCTTCTGTTTTATATAAATTACATGCCTGATAAAGTAAATTCCTTACTATACTTATATGAATTTTAATTAACTAGAATTGAATGAGTGTTTATAAAATTATCCGAATATTAATTTAAATAAATAGTAAATAATATTGCATCTACACTGCACGATCAATAAATGCTAAATTCACATTCATTAAATACTCGTACGAAATATCAAGCAAAATGTGTTTTAATTCTATAAAGATATATGTACAAAACCGTAGGCAAAATATTTTTTGAAAGTCCCTTCATTTCTAATAAACGAATACTATAATTCTATATTAGATTTACAGTAAATTATGATACATCTTAATGCCGAGATTGTAACATTGATGGAAAAACAAGTTATGTAGTAGTATAACGTTTGTTCTAAAAGTAATTAATAAACAAAGAAAGAAAATATGTAAAATTAAACAAGTACAGAGATGATACAAATGCAGAATATCCACTGAAAATGGTAAAAAATGTTTTCTGCCAGTATTTTTAAATATTTTAACTAGAAGCTATAAATATTGTACATTTATTCTGATTGTAAATTTAGCGAGAAATGATTCCGCTTATGCACATCGTTAACCCATTAGATATCATTAATTTTGATTTGATTGAATTTGAATGCAGTTATTCTTATTATAGCTTTTGGAATGAATCATATTTATTATATAAAACATAATTACAAATGTGAATTACAGCTTTAGACTACGGTTACGTCTGTGATACAAAATACAAAAGAATTCGGCTATTAAATTTTTAAATTAGTAAAAAATATATTTCATAATTGTTCAAGGTTTCTCTGTTATGTGGCGCTACAGTCAATCAAATTGCATCAGTTCTTCTTACTCTTAAATTCTCTTGTTGTTTCTGAGCTCTCCGTTGTATAGCGCTTCAATGAATCAAATTGTATTACTTCTTCTTATTCATTCTTACTCTTACTCTTGCGTGTAGTTGATTGCTGCTCACTGCTGTTAAAAATGTTATATATTAAAGCAATTTAACTGATATATCCATAATTACTTTTTGAATAGAATGATAGCGATAGTTTTTATAATAAATACTTTGACTACTATAAAACTAAACATTTATCATTTATGAAAAATATAACCATATTTTCGTAAATGTTCATAAACTCATAACCTACCAAATGAGTTTCTGTACAGTTATATATTTTTATAATAGATGAAATAAAACCATCAATATCCCATCCAGACTTATTTATTGACATATTTTTCAATAGATTAGTTTCTTTTCTTTGCCCTTGGCTTTCTTAGCAGCTGGTTCTACTGCTTCTATTTCTTTCTTCGCTTTTCTGCCTCGAGTCTTAGGCTTCTCCTCAGGTTCTTCCTCTTCATCTTCATTAACTTCCTCTATCAAGATGGAGAGGATGAACCTGAGGAGACGCCTAAGACTCGAGGCAGAAAAGCGAAGAAAGAAACAGAAGCAGTAGAACCAGCTGCTAAGAAAGCTAAGGGCAAAACTCCAGCGAAAGGAAAGAGCGTTAAGCAGCCGCTAAAGCCGAGGAAGCACCCAAACCGAAAAGCAGAGCTGCCAAAGCTAAATTAGAAGGTGCTGAAGATAAACCCGCCCAAAAAAGCTGACAAACACATTGGTGTGTGATTTTGTCGCCTGTCCGTGCTATGCGGTCCATCCCATAGCAGTAATCATTGCTTGCTGAAATTTAAATATTCTTATTTTGTAAATACGCATGTAATAAACGTTTTCATATATTTCCTAAATCGTTTTACAATGAAATACATTTTCAAATGAATATTACATAGATTTAACAACAATTTAAAATGATCGGTACTTTTAAAACCAGGTTATCCCATCAATTTTGTATGTTAATTATATTTTGCAGACAAGTACAGAAATTTCATTACTAAAAACACCAAATTTACTAGCGCGTACAAGATTTGTCATTTCGACTAAATTGTATTGTTTATAAATTATTTATTATATTTCCATAAAAACTCCATCATGCACAGCCTTCATTTTTCATTCACATAGAAGGAAGATCTGTATAATATCTGAACAGAAAATCAGGAGAAAACACATAGAACATAGTGATCAAACTTGAGTTTTTGTGAGTAAGCAAAACTGAATTCGTTCGTTTTAGTATTTTATGAAAGCGAAGAATTGACTTTTTATGTATAAGCAGTAGGATAGAGAATCAAAGATACACATCGACACGCTCTCACCAAGTAGAAATTGAAAACTACGAATTACAAATGTTTATTTTATTCAATCGGACATCACATTCTTGTCTAGGAAAATGTATACGGTGACCAGTTGTAATGAGACTACGGCCAGGACTAAACTTACCTTTTCTGGGTATATTCTTGCACGTTCCAGTCCAGTTGGAAGTATTGGTTACCATCGAATTTTATATAAAACTCTCCATTTCTATTTTCTCCAGCATTTTTAGATTATGAGTAATTCTTTATTTTTACTGGAATATCTAAAAAATAATTAGATCATTTTGAAAATTTTTCAGCTACCATTGTGGATTCTGGTTCAGTTTTAGTTTGGCTTAAAACTGTAATTTTTTGTTTGCCAGAATTTTCAAATGCAAAATAAATTTTAATCGGTTAATTTAATCCAAACTTAAAAAATAAAAATAAAATATTAAGATATTACGCGGAAATTTCTAATTTTAAGTTACATTAGGATTTGCTAAGAAACTGTTATAGGTTTTAGGAAAAACTAATAACGTGCAAAAAGGTTTTTAAATAAAAGCTTTTAGGAAATTTTTAACTTCTTTTTAAATGCTCTTAAAATTGCGCATAATCCGAATACATATTTAGTAAGCCTTGGCAGATAGCAAAATACTGATACACATTTCTTATTTCATTGTTATTTCGTATCAATCTTTGCATTATCTTATCAAGTTCCGGCTGACTTATATATTGATAATGTGAATACTATCCATAAATTCACTGATATAAAGTGATAGTGCTATGATCAAGCAAAATGTCAGAAAAACTATTAGTTATTTTGTCTTGTTTTGTTATATTGATCGTCAAAACTGAAGGTAAAATAATGTATATAGCTTTTGTAATAACTTTATTTTAGCCAGTTTGATTTTATAACTATTTTCTGCTTTATAGTGAATTAATGTTTGACAGTTTTAATGCACGTATGTTGATGGTTGAGATAATCGTTCATTTATAATATTTTACTACTATTAAACGCAACTGTTGGATTTTAATTAAAACAAACAAAGGCATAAATCATGTATTTTAAAGCTAATATTAAAAAGGATAATACTTAACATTACATTACAGTTTCCTGTGTTGTCCTTGTTATTTCATTGACTATTATTATATTTATACTTTTATTTTTCAGGATTAAAATGTTACACATGCACCGTACAAGCTGGTAGCGTAGATCAACGTTGTGTAACCAGTCCTGGTTCTGTGGAAACCGGGTCTGCAGTTACCAATTGTGACAAGGATTACTGTGTTGCCAAGCGAGTTGAATTTAAGGTATGTACTAGTGCCATTCACAAACGATTTTATTTTATAATCGGGTTCCTGAGAACCGAGTTTATTACTTTAGAACGCCATTGGTTTATCCACTGGGCAGCATTCGAATCAAGGTGGCGTCATTTTATAAGCCAAATAAAAGCGTTTTTGTAGGCGACTTTATCTAAAATCTAATGTTTATGCTACAGGATCCACCAGGCAAAATTCAATCATTTTACAGAAACTGCGAGAACAAACCAACACATATGAATACTATTATTACGGATGAATTCTTTATTACATACTACACGGCATGTAGGAAAGATTACTGCAATGGAGGAAATGGCAAAGACCTCGGCAGTGGTGGCAACTTTGACGACGGCTATGGAGGCTACGGTGTACTTAGAGTACCGGGAATTTCCAGTGCACATCAGATTTCACTACCGTCACTTACAATTTTGGCAATCATGTCACTAGTTTTATATTACAATTATTGAAATATTAATTATTACAAGTTATAGCTTATTATTTATAAACCTACGCAATAAAAGATATTACTTTTACAACATATAATTCATATTTATAACATACCAACTGTAAATACCCGGCGTTGCTCGAGTTTCAAATATCAGTTTATATTTATATTCTTATAATACTCTTACGTGTAAAAATTTTACGAGTACTGCATGATTGGAAAAGAAACATATTTAACTAGATAGTTTATTTTAGTTTCTTTCCAAGTGAAGGATGATGTAATAAATTGGAACCGGAAAGTTAATGTCAATATCAGGTGAAACCGCAGACAGGAAGTTTATCTAGTATTGGCAATAAATCCGGATTAGTCAATCTAGTAACTTTTCTAATTTTGGTTACTTTCAGTTTTGCGTAATAAACTTAGATGACATCAACAAAGAACTTTATAACTTTTCTATTGACACCGCAATTCCAGATAACTTACTGAATCCCCGCTTTCTAATTACATTAAGCTTCAAAAATATTATATTTTCTTCTTTTTACTGAAAAAATACATTAAGCTTCTAATCGACTTATTCTGAGATATTTTCTTAATAAAACAGTTCTGACTGAAGACACGAATATCACACAAGTTTTTTCCAACGTGCAGTAAATAATAATATTGTATTGTGGCTATGGAAACATGTCGACTCACATATTGACATATCCGTACGAAGAATGGGCAATTAAAATGCATGTTCGTTGGTAAGGGGTGTAGCGGGTGGTACGTATGTTTGTGCACCTGCACGAATGTTCATTGGCGCGAGTAATGGATTTGTGCAGGTCGGTTAACAAAACTAATTTGCTGAGACAACACGCACCCATGCGAAACACATATATTCCGCGAGCGACATGTTGGTTGTCTCCAAATGAATGCATCTTTTCATTACACCAGTTAGTATGATATATTTTTAACCTGCTACAGTAGTCGATTCGTAAATTGTTTTTAGTATCTGATGATGGTGCCAATCAGAAACGAAACGTTTATTTAATTTATGAAAATTACAGGCTAACAAGTCTCATGATTAGTGCAATTTTGATAAGCCTAATTGAAAATCTAGTTTCTTGCCGATCAAATTCACCACTGCAGTATTACAATAGTGATGCAACTGTGTAAATATAATATGATAGATATATGAGAAGTGTGGGATGGTTCGGAATCATTTAGTCGCAACGGCTTGGTAGTAGCAGCAGCTGATGCGTTATCGTAAAAAGCATCCAGGGGGTGATTTTTACATAATGACGCACTCCAAAAGCTCGATGCTTCGTGGCCAGCAGCTATTCCGGAGTGTTCCGCGATTTAGAGCTAAATCGCTAGAGATGTTACATATGTAATGTGAAACGCTTCATTTAATAATACATCCTTAGAAAATATCAGCAACTATAGCCATTGTGTCCATTGTGTTATCAGTCAAGTTGTTAATTGTTGTTCATTTTGCATCTAGCTTCAAAACATTCCCTTCTTACTGATTCTCATAGTAAAGATTCATACCCCACTATGAACACTTAAACTTTTAGTTACAAGTTATCCTTTGTGTACCTGTTTTTTAACATGTGTGTATAATTTTTCACGACAACGACACGTAGTCCAAATCTGAACTGGAAATGTAGTTTAAAGTTAACAGTGTCATATATTTACATTACTGTACGCACACATAAATATAGTCTTTCACATGTATACACTATGTACATTGTACATGCAAGTTCATACACGTACAGTTTTTCAAGTATCCCAAGGGTGACATTATGAACTGGTTCGCAGGTTTTCAATAAAAGTCTTGGGTAAACACGTTGTTGATAAGATCACTGTTAAGGCAGCAGCAGGAATGTCAGGTTATCGGAAAATGTATGTCACATTGTGATTTGCACATCGCGAACATTATTTGCCTGAATATATGGTGTATTCTGTATATGTAGACTACTTAACACAACGTAGAGCGAGACCATTTTATATGTAAGTAATAAGAATAAATAGAATTGTGCGTGTTTTCAAAATCAAATTCAATAATTGTTGTTGACATTCAAATGCGACACAAACAAACTGATAAAAAAGCAAAATGTAGTTTCAGCATAAATATGAAATATTATGATATAAATGCAAATATAGAGCAGAAAAAGATAGCTTGCCACATTTAAGTAACCAGTACACACTGCTACAATATATATGTATTGTTTTTTAGTGTTAAGATCTGTCATGATAATTTAAACTCATTTTCAAAGGTTAATCTGGGACTCCTTAACTAATAAAGTTTCCAGTTTACGCCTTATGTACCTGTGCATAAGTACGGCTCTGATTCTAGCATTAATGAATGTAGTTACTTTGTAATCTTTTGTAGAATGATTGATGATGTATGACTTTAGTAAGTGAATGACTGGAACAATAAGAATGTAACTCTTTTTACTGCTACTGTTCGGACCAACCATAAATAACTTCTAAATAATTCTGTGTAGTTCGCAAGTAAACTTTCAAACTTGTGCAGCCAGCTACACGTGTCTTGTACGTATATTAGTCGAAGTTGATCATGACTTGTAACTAAGTTTCGTCCGTCCTAATTTTTGAGTTCCGGATGAAAGTGCCAGAGAGTGATACTGGAAATTATTTAACCCACCATAGCTAAAGTTCGTGCAGGTTTATAATTAATATTCATAGAGTTCGTTTGCGGGTTATCACGGTATATAGCACCCAGATGTACTGTTAAATTTAACTTTTCATTTGTTGATAACTTCCAACTGTCATTAAACAAACGCTAAGATAAAAACCGCAAAAAGTATTATTAATTTTCTTTTACCAAATTACACAGTGCAGTTGTTGCAGAAATAGTACACCTTAATAACTTGCATACCATTATCAAAAATCGAACTTAATTCTACTCTCATAACTTATATACATACAGTGGTATACATTAATAACCATTTTATTAATTAATTGAAAATATTAATAGTCTGGCATATAAAAATAGCTGTTAAACAAGATTGTATCGAGCCTTAATTTTCTTTATTAGCCTCCTGTACAGCCCTTCATGAACGATTCAATTGTCCCTGGTACATTTTCAGTCAAACTGCCATACGGGAAACTTTAAACGACAAAAGTGTGAATTAACAAATTGAACACATTCGTCCTGGCACGAGAGCACGAGAGTGCTGGGGTAAGAGCAGCCGTATCATCAATGATAGCGACACGGCATGGTATGGCACGTTCCGAGACTATAGAAGACGGGGTTATGACAGCAATCTTATAATCCCCGGAGAAATCTCAGTCGTACCTTGTATTACAGAATTAAAGTCTACCAATTTTCCTTCAGTTACGACAAAATTATAAGCCATAGCGCTTGTTTAATCAAGAACGCAACGCAACGCAACGCAACGCAACGTTGAAGATCAACGTAAGACACATGTTCAGCATGGAACATTATGCACCTTCAATATATAGCACAGTCCGAATATATACCACGCATCCGGCTGCTTATAATAATGAGATTTTTTCTTTAAAATTCATTAAAAATTTTAGATTTTTTTAATAAAACCTCTGGAATATCAATATTGAGAGGGGCTTTTTCATTTTGACAAAGTAAAAAATCAAGAGGGTATTACTTTTTATTTATCGATCATGTATATAATAAATAAAAAATGTTTATCGTTCTTTGTTCAGTTGATTAGAAAAAATGGGTTCGATTCTTTGTGAGTAGAAACACACTCTTTTCATGCTACATTGACAACCTGTGATATAAGTGGTGTAATGCAACACAGGTAAGTAATATGCATAAAACATCTTCGCAAGCAACCAAATCACTGCCTGAATTGCTTATTGAATTGGAAGTTCACATGCTGTTTCAGCATTTCTTTGCGGTGGTTGGCCACAAAAGAGAAATATTCCTGAATTTACTGCAGCAAAATGAGTTGCTGGAAGCGAGATTATACGCGTACCTATGGTTTATACTCAACATTAAAAAATAATATGTATTTACTCCTTTCTTCGGCAAAAAAAAAGATTCCCTACACGTTTTTTTATTAAACAAATAATTGACGTGTTCATAATGTGAACAATCATAATTTTAATTATAATACTGAAGATAAAAAATTTTATGACTATATGTAAAACATCTTACAGTGATTATATAATATATTTTTAATAATTTGGAAATAATCTTATCATTCATAAAACAAAATCTAAATTATTGTTATTTTTAATGTTTGCATATTGTGGACAAAAGATAAATGTAACTAAATAGGTAAGTTGCAAGCATGACAACACCGGACCACGAAAGGTTAACATTGACATATTTAAAGCTACCGCAAACAAGGGGCAATCACATGATCTCTCTTTTAATCCGAACTTAAGGTTGCCTGAAACTATAAGACTTACTTCCACATCGTCAACTTGCATCAACAACATGCTACCTGGATTATTAATATCAAATACATAGGGTACTGGATTTTCTGACTATGAGGCTATCATTCTTAACTGTTGCAAATTTGTATTTCTTTCCAAATTACAAGACTAAATATGATTTTGTAGCAGAATGTGCAAAAATTTTTAGAAATCGATATTCAATTGAAATTACTTACAACACTCTACCAGAACTATTATCCAAATAAAACAGTCTGTAAATAACATAAGATTAATTTATAAATACAGCGAGAAAGAGAGAGAGTAAGATAGAGACACGTGTGTGTGTGTAGAAGATAAATGTAAAATAAGTATTATCTGAACAATTTTACGTTCCCGTCTGCTGCCACCAATATTTCAAGAACGTAATCCCGTGGTGCATGAGGGATACAAATAGTGCGATCAGTCCTGCCGTCGCACGTGCGTGAACCAAGCTAATCCACGCATCTTACACCAATGTTATGCGACTAAGCTTTCAATCTAACACCGGAAGAACATTCTATTTGTACCTACACTTGTATGCTATTCTCTTCTATCTATGTAACTATGTAACCAACCTCTACCTCTACCACGCGTATGACACCAGCACCAATTCCACCATCAGCAGCTTCTCTTCCGGAATCAAATCATTTAACCTTCATCATTCATATATAAAACATTGCAAAGTATGTTATAATTATATGTTACATGTTAATATCGATCTTTCAGATCTCATGTAAATATCTTTCTTCCATGCTGGAGTTATAAGGTGCTAAAACTGGTCCAGTTTTTTCTACCCATCATGTATATCACATTATTGCAGAAAATAAAATGAAATTATATACTTGGAGAGCAGTAAATTTGCAATACAAATTTTCATGTTGTTCTCGAATATAATCAGAAGGTAATGCTAGCCCTACTTAAAAACAAATTATACCTGTATTTCGTTTCCATTATTGCGGTATGAAAGTTACATTAAAACACGAATGAATACGCTCGTGGAAAAGAAAGAAAAGCAAATTTCCACAAAGAATAGTTAAAAAGAACAAATATTAAAGGAGACCTGGTTTTGATATGTATCTCACTGATCAAGTATACATTTAAGTTACTCAATAACGAATGTTGAAATAAAGACGTCTTTCAAGACAATAAGCAATATGAGTTTCTGAATGATGCAGTTGAAATGGACATCTTTTTTTTCTGAATTCTGTGAACTGTGAATAGATTATTGAATCTGAAGTACGGCTGGATGAACCACCTGAATTAAGGTATAACTTAATTTTTTTAAGTGAATTGCAATATCAATTCAGTTCCGCGGATAGAAATAAAGGAGGGTTGCACGATGCTCCCGTTTGTTTCAATTACTAGTGGAGTAATACTGCAAAAAATGGACATTCTAATTGTAATTGTAAAGTGAGACGTAAACTCAAATATTTTATGTGCTCAGCCTCCGATTCTCCTTCTGGTCACTGAATAACAGTGAATTTGATAAAAGCGTAGATTCTGTGAATGCCAGTTGAATTCATGGAAAGTCTCAGGTTAAAATTAATCTTAATTTGATTAGTAACATTAGTTTTGATAGTTCCGGATTTATAATACAGCATTAGTGATCTAAACACTGGTATTTCATAAAATATTATTGACTTCAATAGGTCATGTAATTTTTATAGTGTCTTACTGCATTTTGAATATTAAAATTTTCATATTAAATACATATTATCTAACCCGATATTTCTAGTTTACTTTCATGACTGTGTAAATGTTTGTTTAATGTTTATTACATAAACACATTATGTATTCATTTTGAGATACATGTGGCTCCAGGTTACAGGTGCAGTTCAGATGTGAGCTGGCAACTTTAGTTTGTTTAATGTTTATTACATAAACAAATTATGTATTCATTTTGAGATACATGTGGCTTCAGGTTACAGGTGCAGTTCAGATGTGAGCTGGCAACTTTATATTGAGAATTTTAATTAGTTTCTAAATTGTACGTTCTTGGGTAACTTTATTGTTTTAATGTTATGACAAATTATTATGGCTGCTGAGTTGGCAGTGGTAGATATAGTTAGTTAAAATAAGCAATGAATAACCAGACTTAATAATATATTCATAAAGTCGCGAACATTTAGACAAGATTAAACAATAACACCGTTCAAATTTATTAAATCATAAAAGTAACAAGAAATTATACAAACATAAAATTAAATGCGATAAAAATGTTATAGCCGTTTTTCTTACAATGCTCTATGTTCTTTTGAAAATTTTTTACTACTGCACTTTGAAAAAAACAATAAAATAATTTTTTACTTTTACAATTACAATAAAACGTGTTTGATTTTTATCCATTAGTTTAAGTAATGTTGGTATATAGGAATTCGTAGAATAGAGGAATCCTTTATGAAAGGGTTCTACTAAACTCCTTACAACTGAGCTTTATCAACACGAAAGAAAAAAGACGTACTAATGCAAATAATTCAATTATACTCTTCCGATACTTACAGGATGTACGTAAAACGTAAGTTGGAGAATTTAACGTACAAACAGAAAAGCCCCTAAACTCGGAAAAATTAGCTTCGAGTGAGATCAAATGAAAATTCTTCGTTTCTTGTTAACTTTCGACTACTTTTCGACTTTCTGAATAAGTTTAATTTATTTTCATGTTTTCAGAACTTGTCCTACGCAGGCGTGTTCAAGCCCTCTACATTTTCCGTGCAGGATAATATTCGTCAGTCGGCGATTGGAGTTTATAGGAGTTGGTTGTGCGCTGAAAATTCTAGTTGCGTTTTTTGAAGCTACTCGTTATATATTGTACGAACATTTTAGATACAAGTTCTTCATTTTGTTGCTATTTAAATATTAGTGCGTTTTAGTATTGTAATGTTAATGGAATATAGTGAATTTGTAAGGTACGCATCACCTAATATTTATTTTTCAAAATGATAGAAATTGTTTTGAAATTAATTTAAGATTTGAAAATTATTATTGAAAATATTAATGCTGAATGCAGTAATTATTTTGATAAAAGTAAAAATTAGTTCTTACAATTAAAGCATACATGCAATGCTGTGTTATGTTTCAAATTGTTGTAGAGAATTAAGGATAGTTACATTTCGCTTGTTGCAGTTCTATAATTACAATTAGTATTATGTAGTAAACATATAATTATGTCACCAGTGCAAGATATAACATTATTATTTGTTATTGCCGAGTATAATAACTATAACAATTATTTTGCTGCGGGCATATATGAACATAATATGTTTGCAGTTAATCCTGATCAGATGTTAAAATGTAACAAACTGTTATCATGATTAAACAAGTTATATTTATATGTTATTATACACTTTGAAACTTTGTTTCATTTATTTATCCATCTTTACTTGAGACTTTTATATTTCAATTTCTTCATTGCCATATTTTGATGAATTATTTTCTATTTATAATTAATTAACGGATAAGTATTATCTATACTGATCACTTGAAAAAAAATTTATCTACTTTCGTTCACAATTTCAAATAATTTAGAAGAAGCTAACAAATTACTTAAATTGATCTGTAATGAAATTAGAGAGATTTATGTGTTACTCTGTATATTGGATATACTGATTACGGTAATTTGTTGTGCAGCGTGTCTTAACAGGTTACAGATAATTGTTGTAACGCATTTGCTCCTTCACAGATGAACGATGAATTGCAAGTGAAAGAAGCGTCTGTGTTGAGACGGTGCGCGTTTAAATTTGGTCTGCACCTGTGCAGCCACGTGGGTCTGGTGTCATTAGTGGTGTTGTATACACTTCTTGGCGCTGTCATATTTGCATTCATCGAAGGGGACCATCACGTAGAGGAACGGGGTCTCATTCAGCACAGCCGTGAGGAGTGTCTGAAGGAACTTTGGACCATTACAGGTTAGTACAGAACATGATGCTGTTGTTTTAGCTATTATTATATACATGTTCTCTAGCCATATTTGTGAAATATATTACAGTCTTAGTATTAATTGCAACATCTTTTCAGTTCTACCTTACACAGCAAAAATATGACGATGAATTATTTATGCTACCATAAGTTAAGAAAAGCGTGGTTTTTATAGTAGTGTTAAAGTTGTGTAATATGTAATTTATAGTTTAGTAATCATCGGTCTGACTGACATTAAATATCAATATTCGTCTCTGTCCATAGAATATTTTGTAAATAAGCTTGTCATTTATTTATTTCTTATTCACCAATTTTAATGATGATATAAATAATGTACACTGTTTCGGAATATTTTTCTTTACGTTATCGCTATAAATCGCGATACCATAGCTAAATATACCATAGCTAAATAAATATATAGATGCAAAAATGCCCTCTCAAATAT
>JAGJTL010003236.1:503510-517094 GCA_022063505.1 Calosoma granatense
ATGTATGTATTCTGTATAAAATATACTATTAAATAAAGTTGTTCCTTATAAAGTGTAAAGATAGTATTGATAATAACGTGAACAATTAGCATAGGATGATGTTTTCATTTATCTTGCATCTGTCTGCTTTGTGTTTATTTGTATACATTTATGTATGTGTGTTTGCATATGTACTTAGGAATGCATGTGCTACAGTGTACTGGGCATAAGATAACAAATATCTCGTTTGATGGATATGGGTAACTTGTTATATAAATGGAATCCTTACTAATTTCTCGTGAAGACTTATGACGGGCATGTAACGTTACACCTGCTTGCGCTCTGTGTCGACATCAACCTGCTTGCTCAAACAGCGCGAAATGCTTACCTGTCTCTTTGCTCGGCTCCTGTTACAAATGATGCCTACTATGTCACCGTCTAACTTGTCTTGCTTTACATTGGTTTGCTTGTGTCTGTCTACTTGCACACTTGCTCTGCTGTCTGCCTTCGGACGTACAAGCAACAAGAACACAGTTGGTCTAGAGTTACATGTGATATGTTTTCAAATGTCTGTCTTACTTCGTCCCCGTTTTTCCTATCTGAACCTACCTTGCCGGCTCTGTACCGTCTTCTCACTGGTTTTACTCCTATCTCTGACTTCCTTTTTACTTCTCTCCTTCTCTCTCTCTCTCTTTCTGTCTCTCACTCGCTTGCATATTCCACCGTTTATGAAATGTAGGACTGTTGAACTGTTACTTGGGAGACTTGATTAAGAAAACAGAGAGACAATTAGTTACATAAATGCTTATTGTCCCCAAACAAACCAACAGCAGCAATAGAAACATTCACAACGTTCAGCTAAACAGCTCTCAATAATCATGTAAATTGTATACATATTATGTACAGACAGTATTTGATTTATATGAAAATGTATGCTTGAATGGTGTGTACCAAGTAGTAACGGTAACGAACGATTAATTAATTTCGAGCTAGGTCGAGTCCTTTGCTTATTCATGCTGTGCTGTTTCACTCTGTCATTGAAATACATGAATAAAAATATTCATTTAATACCTAGTCTGACGTAAACCATAAAGGGTCTAACAGAGTTGAATAAAATATATTATTTTTCAGTGTACAAATAAAAATATTCAACAAATTGTGTTGTTTATAATTATTTTTCTTCCGTATTTATTATTCATTTGTCTCTTTATTCTCTCTCTCTGGTCTCTTTTTTCCAATTATGTAACTCCACGTGCTTTGGGATCATCCTAGCAAATAACAAGCTCATTTTTTGCAGCTTGAAATTATATCAGGGCATCTTGTTTTTACAGCTCGTATATACTGAGAGGAAAGTATCTACTAATTAATGAGACAGAGAAAGAAAGCGGGTGTCTGGTGGAAGTGGAGTGTACGGGACGAATGCGGGGTCACGTACGAATGAGGATGTACAGAGAAAAAAGACGTGAGACATAAAAGAACAGTCTCGTTAAATCGTCATCATCAACAAACATTTATTCGAATCACTAAACTGAACATTGTGAAACAGAAAGCAATTAAATGAGACGGTATTTCCATATTTCATATTGGACGAAGAGTTTATGCATACATTGTTAATAAATACAAATTTAATTTCTTTCAAGTTTCTGTTGAGATACAAAAGTGTTTCATGAAATTATTATTTGTATTACATTCCGACACTTTAAATATCCTTGTTAAATGATGTCGTGTAATTTGTTTGTGATTTTTATATTTCAGTTCATTGAACTTGTTCCGCACCCTGTATTATGGCATTTTAATATATAAGTTGATGTAATTACTTTTGTGCGTCGGTGCTTCCAGTATCAGGAAAATAAACTGAGCCTAGCATGGATAACTGATAGTTACACATACTCTAAAGCGTCCATATCTCTAATTAGAAATTACATTTATAACATGACTTAATACGCGTTTTAAATATGAAACTGATATGCTTGTTAAGTACCGTTCTGTGGCTGCTGGTTGCCACAAAGACAACATTGATGTTAAAGCCGGACAATTGTAAGAGATGATGGCAAGTGGCCGGGACTCCAGAATTACTATAGGTGAATTATTGCATTAGATGATATAGCGGCTCATTAAATCGACGAACGGAGGTAGATTTAAGGAACGACCCATGTGGTCATTATGTTCGTCCTTTGGCTTCGGTGGCGGCGTCGGTATCGGCCAACGTTCACTTCAGTGGTCGGTTCGTATTTGCGTACCAGTAATTTACATTGCGAACCTTACCAGACTTAACTTGCACGGCAAGCCACAAACGCCTTCCTTACCCATCCCCACCTCTTTCTCATCGTTGAATTAAGGCCAGCACGTTTTTCTTGATTAGATTAAGTTACCCTTAGTGACCTTTGTTTGGCTTTGGCCCTTGTACAGGTCTCAAACGACTCTTGAGATGCGCGGTACAAGGCACCCCTGCTACAGTGACTCTAAACCCTTTGTTATAAAGATACACTATACATTTTGAAACACTTTCTTACTTATGCTATCTAATTGTAAATAATAATAAATGTTGTGTAATATATAAAATTATTGTCATGTTTATAAATTTTTATTCTGGATTAGAAAAAAGGTACTTTTCAAGTAATAATTCATTATTTTCATTATACAGATTATAAATGATAATATTGTTAGTTTTAATTAACTTAAATGCAAAAGTCTCCAGTATTAATTAAGCCAGGAGTAATATTATTTAGTAAAAAGAAATACATCAATTATCGATTAAAAATTTTTCACATTTTGCTTCGATATTTCTGTCGACGTACGTTTATAATAATTATGTGTTTACAAGAGAAAATAAGTGAAAAAACTTCACATGATATTTTTCGTGTCACATTTTGTTATCGACGAGTAATGCATCTCAATAACAAACTTGACAAAGATAAATGACAGTGCAACCAATAGACTGAGATGTGTTCTTTTTACGAAGTTTTCCATCACATGGCAGGCATAATTGTGGCTCTATTTCTACGATAACTGATCTGCTGTTGTCTTTAAGATCTTGAATTGCACAACTTGTCATCCATCTTTTATCCCTTTACTTTTCATCATCACCCTTATTATTATTATTTTATTTTCGGCGATTGAAATAAGCATTCATGTTTTTACACAAACGATCAGTATTAGTATCATTTTTAACAGTTTCTAGTCTTTTTTAGGACACTCGATAGAATTTTATGTTTCTGTTCTGTGCCCTTTTCGTAGCTGGATGATTCTTTGATTTCCCCATTGTCGTGGTTCTGATTGAGTTATAGAAATTTGATTGCTTGTCGGTGAATAAATTCACTTATTTGTCGTGATGCAATTGTGCGTTCCTTATGTACTGTGTGGTAAATTTGTGACCATTCTTATGAACTTGTTCTACGCTATTTCGAGTACGTGAATTGTTTTATAAGAACGTGTAAGAACTATATGACACAACTGTATGTCAGTATCGAACGTGTGATTGTTTTATCTATTTGTCTTTTATTTTTAATATGTAGATTAGTCTTCTAGATATAATGCTGTAGTTTTTCAGCCACGTGAAACTATAATGCTTTAATAATATTTGCTTAATGAACATTCCACTGATTGCAATGTATTAACCAGATATATTTATTTTCAGCAAATATTGACAAATGTTTGTGTGGCGCTCATTTCATCTCGATTTTCATAAATATGGAATAAAAGTTATAATGAACGGCATGTAATTAAAAAATAAAATATGTAGTAACACAAAACACAATATGTGTAATAAAATGTAAATAATAAAAAATTAATAAAACTCAATTTAAACTCGTTTACAACAAATATTTAATGAACTCATTAACGAACCTGCGTACACAGGTATATAGTCCTTGAGCCAGATTAATTATTAAACAACAAAAAAACCCATTTTGTTTACAAATTGTATGTCAAACAATATATACGCTTATCCCACACATAATACAATACAGAACAGAACAGTTGCATGTGACAACTGAAAGACGATATTAAAACACTAATGATGAGGCCAATGTAATTTTGTTCAGCTGCGAAATTATTTGCCATTTGTTTCACATCGATTTTCATTTTTCGTTCATAATTTAGTAACGGACTAGCGAAAAGCGTTATTTCAATTTCATTACTAAACGAATCAAATGAGATTATATAATGAATAATGTACATATAGCTTTATTCCACTAAATAATTGTATATCAATTCATTTGTTTTCCATTTTTTTTACATTGCAGGAACTTGCACAATCATTTATCTGCAATATTATTTGATAATTATTTTTATAACAAATGGATTGCAAATACCCACTGTGTACAATTAGATTCTTAAAAATCTCCTTTACTTTTCTTACATTTTGATATTTTTGTTTTATTTTTTTATGTTATATACAAAGATAACAGAGGCCACAAAAATATGAACGCTTCAGGTCACGAAATAAAAAAACCGGTACTGTTACTTAGATGTGTTTATATGAATAAATTTTTAAGTAATTTTATGTTTTCTATATTCGTAGAATGCTTCTTTGTTATCTGATTTCGCCTTTTTCATTCTGTATTCTGTCTGCGAGCAGTTTTCTTATTTTTCTTTATATCCTTTTGTCAAAATGCTGCATTTATTATGTGTGATACGAGTTTTTTTTAAAGTAAATTCTGCCTATGTGTTCTGTCTGCAGTTAATATGGTCGTGTTTCTGAGTGTTGTAAGCTGAGAATATAATTCGAAATTTGGATTTTGGAGTTTCTTTGGGACAAAGTATTTTTCGATCCCTCTGCCGTTTCCAAAGCCTAATTATAACACATAATTGAATTTGCGAAGCTGCTGAAGACTGGATTTGTCAGCAGATTGAAGAGTACGACACGATTTTTATTGACATATTTTACAATTAGAAACGCCACGTACTTTAAAATATACATGAAGAATAATACACCAGAATTGTTGTGTTGCAATCCTTAAAATTATGTGGAGTTGATCACGGCAAACATTTATTACAAACCTCTATATTTAATGAAACACATGTAAGCCAAATATCTGACTATTTCACAAAATCACTTAAACTATATGAAGATACTTTGATATGAACACGTATGATTTCGAATAATTATTGGACTTATTTTTAATATAAACGTATTACAGAAATAGTTCAATGAAAAAAATATATGTAGAACATGCGTAATCTCAAATGTCACTTTAAATAACTCTTGATAGAAAAGTTTAAATTGAATTCATTTTCTGTTTACTTACAAAATTTTTCCTTGAAAAATTTTAAGCGGTAAATATTTTAATCCATGTTTGCATGGGTAAATCTTCTTAACACAGTACTTTCCGCATTCTACAAGTATAATCTGTTTTGGATGTTTATCATAAATCCTTTGTTTAACCCATACGAGTTCAAAAGATAAATACACTTACAGCAACAGAAGGTCATAGCATTAGACAAAGTGGTACACAGGAATAATCACCAAGCTTATAACACTTGCCTGTCCACTTCATCTACTTCGAGCAATTGATTTAAGAAGGCAAGGGGTATGGTAATAAATTAAGGTACATGTGAAAGTAGAAAAAAATATTTCAAAAGTTCCAGTTTCAATCGACTACTAAACCACCAATTAGCTTTCGAATTTGGATTCGATTCCAGAAACCGAATTCCAGATACTTCGAGGAAAAATTAGAAATACCGGCTGAGAATCTAACATACATGATTGAAAATTAAAAGTGAACCGATTATTTTAATTATATTTAAATTAAAATTACTAAACATCGTTCGTGATTAATCGGTTTAATATAGTGGCAATTGTTTTTAAATTGAAATTGTGGCTGAATTACTGAAGCTAGTTAGCATGAAAGCGTTTAATTATATAGAGGCGCCGCGGCGATAATGATGATAAATTGTTTACCAGCTAGGTATTCACGACACTATCGTATTCCTTTAAAAGTAATCTATTAGACACAAACTTTAAATGTCTAGGGCCTTTAGAGTTAATTCGCTTTCAAAACGTGGCAGAAAGACGAGACAAGAAATGAGACGAGAGTAGAAAGGAGTAGGCATTAAATATACTGGAATGACGCGAAATGGAATGGGCTGTGGAACAACGATGATTGTTCCGGGATCCCTGGTAATATGGACGCGAATGGAGAGTGGATTGCTGCAGCACATCCATTCTCTTATCACTTTGCCCAGTTTAAATTGTTATCTCTTGCAGGGATCGTAAATAAAAGTAAACAAAATGAAAGGAAGTTCTCAGTGAAATTTTGATTAATAAGAGGGACTCATTTTACGGAAGCCCATTATACTGTAGAAATAGACTTTAGGTTTAGGTTTCGTGCAACAGTCAAGCTACGTCGTCATCACTTCCACCGCCCTTTGACAACAATAACGCACTGAGTACAGCGTTTTATTACCTTCTCATAATTGAAAACAAAGAAACGCTTAATGGTTTTGCAGTTTTAGCAGAAGGAAATTGTTGAACAGAGCAATAACGTAGAAAACGTTTTCACAAGAGTGTTTTTTTAAATGTAAATTAGCAGAATAAAAATATTAAAAAATTAAATATCTATATAGACAGGAAATATTAAGCACGCTATAAAATTATCAAATATGACCGCATTATGGTGGTTGGACGTGAAGTCCATACATTCAGGCCTATTCTGTATCTTACACGTTAATTTTTAACGTGTTAAGGGTTACCGTTAAAAAGTACATTTTAGCGTATATGTTAACGGCATTACGATGAAATGTTATTCTGTAAACCACTACGCTAACTTGATCGTTAAAAAATAAAATTTAGCGGGTCCGTTAAAATATGCCGTGAAGGCAGAAGCATATAGCGCGAAAACTAACCCGAACCGTATATCTTAACCTTATTCTTACACTGATTTAGCTGTCAAAAGTATTTTTTAATGTGCATTGAATTGTTATATGTAGTTTAGTGTATTTGAAGATATTTCTTCAATAAAAATGAAAACAGTAAGGCGTATTTTGTAATACGGATACATATGTTGTATAGTAGGCATCTAAAATGAGAGAAAACGTATATGATTGTAATTATAATGTACCATACTATATAAATAAGGTTATACATATTTCTATGTAATATCATTAGAGTATATTATTGTTGTCATTTAGGAGCCTACTATATTACCTTTATCGTACAATATAACTAGAATAATTTAAATTTTAGATTCCAATAGTGCCTAAAAATGGGGACGCGGAACAACGAAAAAAGCAGATTATAAATTTTAAATTTTTAAATTAATGTACATAATATATATTGTACTACTACTATAGATATAAAACTGTTAGTTCAGTTTGTGATGGTTCAAAATTATCAAAATTAGCGAAACTGTTAAAATTTTAACGGCGTCCTTGACCGTTACATTTTAACGTTTCTGTTACAGAATAGGCCCGATTGTAAGTATACTGTTTGAACCAGGCATCAAACTAAATTATATGTAAAACAAATATAACGGTTCTACTTTGGAATTATAAACAGAAAAGAAAATAATTTTCGTGACGATAACTCTGTCTGTAGAAAATTATATTTTCAAATATTTCTTATTGAAAAAACTAAACTGTCATATATTTGATGTCACAACATAAATTATAACTGGTTTAGTTACACACTAACTAGTAAATGAACATGTTGTGACACTGTTTTCTGCTCTACCGCTTGCAAAAGGCTTTCAGAATTACTTGTTTTAGAATGTGAAAGGAACTCGCGTGGCAGTTACCACGTTATAATTACAGTTCAAGTAGTTGCAAACACTCCGAGACGAGCAACAGTGAAATTTAACTGTTAACTATTACACTTGCTAATGCAATACGCAGGATGCTTGACTTACTGCCATGGATATATACAATGTTAGTTAAATCATTTGATTTAAAGCAATCATACAAAAAAAACAATGATGAAAAGATATAAGAAAATTAATTTGTAGCGGGCCCCGACAGTTTTCGGTAATATTTTTGCTGATTTTACTCATCGCTATATGTAATGCCGTTTTGACCTGAAAAATACATATAGCTGTTAAATATTTATAGTAGAATATTGTTTAGATTTGGTATCTGAAAGATATTTGGTCTAAGGTTGATATTTTTCTGAATCCCCATTAAAAATCTTGTTTATAATTGATTGCTAGTATAAGTGAGATATTTGCAATTTTTTATTACTTTATAACAAAACTGTTTCAAACCTGTTTAGGAAATTAAAAGATTTGTTTGCTTTTTAATGCGAACTGGAAGAAGAATATCTGTTGGTTCGACTCCTTGTTTTGAATTGAATTTCATGTTAAATGTCCGTCTTAATTGGAATTTCAAACAATTTAAATTTACTTTGAATTACAATATATGCATTTTACAGTATTTGTAGTACATAATTTGAAATTATTTTTTTATGGAATATTTTTATTATCTTGCTCACGAGAAGCAGTGATGAAAATAAATTATTGTTTTTACGAAATAAACTAGTTTAAACTTTAAACAATGCTTGGAGCGCTTTACTTGTAATATCAGTATTACGTGCTGCCAGAGGTTTATTTCTCATTATTTATTCATTATTAACTAAACAAGTCAGTAGAAATAAATAAGTTAGAAATGTCAGAAATTTAATGTGTCTCGTTAAATTGTTTGAAAGGAGTAGCTTGATTTAGATTAACCTTGAAAATTCTTGCGTTAGTGTGACGATGCGTACGAATATTGGAAGTGTTGCTAACTGAACGTAATGTAATGTAACAGTGCACAAGGCGTGGTAGTATGTGAACGAAAATACGTTAGGATGTGTTGTCTGGCATATAAAGTTTAATGAACAATTTCATACTTATGAATTTCAATGCATGCCGCCGTTCTCCTTTTCAGACTGCTTTATATTAGGGCCCGTGGCGACCGATATAAATACATCGCGTATAATCCTCGCACGTTCATTGGTCGCCACCATGCATAGCATAGTTCACATCTCGCCAACTATGCTAATAAAGTTATCCTTTCTTCTCATTGTATCGGATCCGCGAAGAATGACAATAATTCTCTTATGAACTCATCGTACACTCATACGTATACATATTCCTGTATATTGTACTAAGCATACATTGATAAGTAAACTGGAATTTTGCATATTTAGTGAAAAATTCTTCGTAGGATGCATGAAATAATATAACAACAAATGATAAAAATTTAATTTCGTTTTGAAAAAAAAACAGGAAAATGTATCTTTTTATTAATCACAGCTAGGGAGAGCATTTGTAAAAAAGAAAATATTTAATGTGTGTTCACATAAAACAAGATTGTTGTAGTTAAATTATGATTTAAAAATATAGAACTGAAAACTAAATAATGAATAAATTCTATTTATGTATTTCTAGAGAGACTGAACGTCCTGTACGAAAGGAACTGGACAAAACTGGTACATGAACAATTGCGTAAGTTCGAGAAAAACATAGTGGCCGCTGCCAGAACACAGGATCATGATAGCACTCTTGAACTACTTGATTCAAACCAACAATGGTCCTTCAGCAGCGCCCTTCTCTATTCCGTCACTGTTATAACGACAATAGGTGAGTCATTAGAACATGTTATTCTTATTCCGCAACATAATAATCCAGTGATCTGTTATTAATAACAATTATATATATATATATATATATCTTGATTTTGGCTGTTCTTTATGAATAAATAAAATTTAAATAAAAACACACGTCTCGTGTGGTATTGTAATTATCATTTAATTACATGTTTTATTTAAAGCCAGGCATTACGCAATTCTGGGAAAATGTTCAAAACATTTGAACTAGATTTTAATTAATTAATAGCCAATAGACTCTACATGGACATACCAACAGAAAACTCATTGAAACAGTTTCAAACTACACGTATATATACTAACAAAATAGTTATTAAAATTTACTAATTGAATCATGTTATGTATTATTGTAGTACAGGCTTACTAGTTTGTAGTTTCTGTATTCATTTGTGTATTACACATTGACAAACAATGGGATAATGTATAGGTAACTTACCATATATGTACAGTGTACGTATACCTATCGGGCATCAGTTAAACCTGTCCGACATACGGGTATGCCTGCAAAACTGATAAAATATCCATGGCAAATAGATATATAAATAGACTTGGATATGATTCCTGCCTCGAACATAACAGTACATTTGGATTAATAGGCTACAAAACAAAAATACTAACTGTTTTCAACAGTACATAATCGAGCTATCACATCTGTCATGAAAATGTGATATTTCAAAGTTTTCTCGATGTACAAACGCATTTTAGAAATAATTATAATGTCATATGCATTTTTTGATTATAAAAACCTTTTTGGAATACACTTTTCCTCTAAAATAAACAATAACGATTTGAAATAGCAAATTTTCAAATAAAAATTACGTCAGCTAAAAGAGAAATGACGTCGTCTACATTGGTCTGAAGGCATGCCCAGACCGAAGAACTCGCACGTGTTAATGTTTACTTATTCCAGTGGTTTCGTTTTTTATGTGGTATAGATTACAAATTGAATTTTGGATTCATAATGACGAACAAAAGCACTGAAAGAGAACATTATAATAATAATGATAAAATATAAAATAAATAACATTATGTTCAATTTTTCATAACATATTACTTACTTCGTGTTAATTATAAAATGAAAAATTGTATACGGCTAGGTACCTACGTATACCACAAATGTACAAGTTTACAAAATTCCATAATAGCACCGGAGCAGTGTAAACGTCCGGAATTGCAACTAATAATTCAAACAACTTTATAATTCATATACTGCGGGATGAATAAAGTTTCCCATCCGAATAACTGTTTAATTTACAGCGGCATCATGCATATTCATCTGTTGTTATATTATTTAAACGTCGTTCACGATGACCGCATGTAAAATAAAGAGCGGACAACAAAACATGCCAAGATGATAATGTACAAACACACACACACACACTCGTGCGCGCGCGTACATCTCCCTTTGAAAGCAGCTAGTGAAATGTACATTGTATTAAACACTGTTAATTATACACCTCTTACACAATTTCGCCCTGGGCCAGGAATCATAAATTATTCTACCAATTGCAGAGTCACGTGATTTACGTAACACCCGCGACATTCAACGCTTGCATACTATACGAATTACGCACGTATTGCATCATCCAGTTCTCTGTTCTGGTCTGTGCTGTGCTTTTATTTCATACGTGCATAAATTGTTCAATTCGGCTTAACACACCACATTCCACATATGAAATTCCGTGGAAAATTGTTTTAATCTCGATTTTAAATCGTTGTCATGGAGCTGCGCGCATAAATGACGGCATTATAATGGAAATTATAGCGAGATCTATGTCCTACGATGCTTAGCATTATGAGAGAAAATCAGGAGTTTTTTCCCACATTAAAATTAATCACAGATACTTTAGTCAAATCATCTGGAATTTAGTCTTAAAATTGAAATGAATTTCTCTTTCATTTCAGAGAGACAATATTTTATTTATATATTTGAATTGTGATACATTTCATGGAAATCTGGATATATACTATACTTGCTTTGTAATTTACACTTTCCAATATGACTGTTTTATAAAGTAGTTATTTTTGTAAAATTGATTTTTTAATCTTTCAGCAACGTGGTAATATGGTATATTCATGAGAAAATTGCCTTTTACAGATATACAGCTTAGTTTATCAGTTCTGGCGCTTGAATTGCGCAAGTGCACGGTAATACAAAATGTGTCAGAGCTGGCATATTTACCCTAAGCACGATCATAATTCATCACTTACAGCTGAGGTACAGAATATAGAAATCGTTAGGACACAGATTTGCTACTTGCGACTCACAAGTCTCAGAAGACTTATATTATATTTGTTGTTCTCAATTTTCAACAACCTCCAGAATTTATAAAATCGATAATGCACATTTTAAAATCATTAAATTACATTTGTTTTAAATTTTAAGCATGATAGGAAAGTTACTGAAGAGAATATCATCCATATATATGTCGCCCTTTGATATTTGTATTGTAGACGAAATTGAGCTTGCGATAGATGCAGATGGAACTAGAATGAGAAAGAATATGTAGTAGTAAGCACTTATTGCTATTTAAAATTTATGAAGACTAAAACATGGTGGTGAACATTACGGTAGAATTAAGAAATAAGAATGGTAAAAGTCGTTCAGCAGCGGTGAGCAGCAATAGGGGATGGAAATGAAAAGAAGAAAGGAGGTTCATATTAGAGATTAAATTTAAATTTTATGATTCCGCCAAGATAGGATACATTAAAGATTATGTAATAAATATTGTGGAATAGCAATGGTGCAAGGCGTTTAGTGGCGAATAAAGATGAAAGTTTAGATGGGGAAAAATTTAAATAAGTACATCTTAGCTTTTTGCTAGAAAATATTGAAATATATTATTACGTTTCGCTGCTTCTAGTAAAATGCATTCGAGGCATAGGAAATATTTTAGTTCAATCTACGAAAACTTGATTCGCCATTTCCCAAATGTCTCTAATATTCTGGCAATTATGAATAAGATAAACAAAATTTTGTGAATGCAAAACATTGATTTATTTTAATAAGATATAATAGTAAAACATGTTAATCATCGGATGTTATTGGTATTTTGATTTATAGAGGAGGAAATGCGGTATTATCTTTATTATCCAAAAATTAGCCGTAATATCGTGGAATTAATCCGATCAACAGAAGCTTCAGTAATAGAAGAATGAAAGAAAAATATTAGTCGAAATGATGATTTAATAGAGCACGGATGTAGCTTATTTTTGATGTATAACTTGTTCATCTCTGTTTTTATTTTGTACGAGAAAAATCAAGAATATAATCGTTGGAATCTAGACGAGTACATAGACGAGCCTGCCCAATATTTTCGCATGTAAATAGTGTAAAATAATAAAACACAACTATTAGGTATAAAGTAATATTCTAATGGGTGTTCGTGTAATATTCAGGCACTAGTCGTAACTCATATTTGACATAATATACTGAGGAAAGAGCAAACATTAGTAGTTGCTTCCGTGAAACTTATCTCACCGCATAAATTGAACCAAACTTCCAATCTCTAGCTTTCTTTCCACCGAACAGAAAAACATGTTCTTTTTCTAATTGAACTAATATAAAATCGATTCCCAGACTTTTGTACAAAACGGGAAAATAATTATATTTGTGCACGAGTATCATTTTCTTTTTGTTGACACAAATTATTGTTAATTTTATCACAGTTCTACAGCAAATAGTATATAATACAATCTATTTAAAAATTAAATATCAGTAGCAATTATTTTATTCATTTCAGGTAGTTGTAAAATAGGTCAGATACGTATTTACTTATGTCGTATTTATATTTTTTGTCGAATGCAGAAAACACGGATAGCGTTGCTAAACTGCGTGACTGGTATCTGCACTTTTTAATCACTAATATCTTGGACTGGGTGTGCCCTATCATTGTTTTATTCGTTTTATTCGTCGTTCGCCTGCACGAAGCGATAAAACATTGTTGAAATTAATTTATTTAACATGGAATTTTTCCACTTGCAGGGAAAACAAAATTCTTGATATTTCTGGATGAATAGACTTG
>JAGJTL010003236.1:531779-542557 GCA_022063505.1 Calosoma granatense
GGTTGTACATTATTGTAATACCATTATCGCACTAAAAAGAAATATATTATTATGATTTGAAACAAACAAAATTGTTTATTTTTATTTAAAAATATTACTTTCTTTTGGTAATTTCCGTTGGAGTTGAATGGACTTTAATTACACATTGTTTAATAATAATTTTGGGCAATCGTCCATTGAGTAGATACCTATGAAGGTCTAGACTGGCAGCAGATATTTCATCATTATATGTACATGATTCTCACAAGTTAGTAATCTGTACGTTTTGTTACAGTGGTTGAATAGGATTATAGATGAAATATTTCATACTGATTTCATTAGAACATCGGTACAGTGATCATGAAATGAAATGAAAATAGAATTTGAAACGTGAGTGTAGAGTAAATCTATTTAGAACAGTAGCCGATGTGTAGTGAAGTGATTCATGAGTTTCAGTGTGACGAGAACTAATCAACTGTAAAGAAATAGTCAGCATGTAAGTGCACTTTTTTAATAATAAATAAAATAAGTATTACACGAAAGGATTTATATTGATTGACAACATCATATACATTAGAAATTGCAAAATATATTAAAATAATTGTAAACAGCAGTATTACATATCTCCAAATCTAACACGATATATTCAATTAATTAATCTTCTATAGTTCATATATTCATATAATCACTAGTATT
Source organism: Calosoma granatense (assembly GCA_022063505.1). NCBI lineage: Eukaryota > Metazoa > Arthropoda > Insecta > Coleoptera > Carabidae > Calosoma > Calosoma granatense. The sequence goes on from JAGJTL010003236.1 coordinate 532,455, forward strand.
TTCTGTTTTCCATATATATACATATATATGTACTATCAAATTGAAAATGATATAGTTTTGTAGAAATGACAGTATTTTCTTTACAATATTTCTTTGTACTTAAGTGAATACATCAGTACGTTCACATCCGTTAAATTCAAATGAAACCACTAATTTATTTTACATAAGATAATATGTGTGGACCTTAATTCTGATGTCATTATTAAGCTAGAATACTCCCTAAAAGATACATTATCATCAATTATTATTATGCGTTATAATTACAGACGTTGGACCTGTTACCGAAATTTCTGTTCAAGACGAAATTCAGGTGCGAGTCGCCCATTCAACTTAACAAATACTGTCCATAGTTTATTCATAGTGAAAACACAAACAAACACACAACCAATGAAATAGTAGTAGTAATTCATGTAAGTTATATAACTAGACCCTACCTCCTTTCGTTTATTTATTTATTTATATGCATTTATGTTACAAATAATGAACAGAGCAAATATATACAGCACTTCAGGAAGACCCCACTATCATTAAAAACGAATAAAATTCTGTAGTAATTTCTTTAAAAAACGTAACATGTTAAGCCATTGTTAGGCACTTTCAATGTCTACATACATACATGTATCTAACTCAGCTACCCAGGTATGACATATACAAGAACAAATTCATCAATACTTCAAATCATTCCATATGTGTCAGAAATGTACTCTTGTTATTTGTACGAAATAATCTAAGAAATAATAGTAAATGTTGGTAGATGTGAGTAACTCGTACAGAAAACATATTGTACAATATGTTACAATGAAGTAGAATAAAATATTTCTTACACAACAATCAGACGGATATGTCTACAATAATTGTTAGTTATTGTATATGTCATACATTCGTACAGGTAATACATGGGTAGGTTTGTTCGTTAATGTCTTGCAGCTGTTTCTCTGTCTACTATGTGTTTGTTTGCCAGTTTGAACACGTTTTAGTAGTGATCAAACTGACGTATGTTTATAGTGGAACGAACGAACATTCTTTGTCCTGTTCATAAGATAAAAACTTTGTATTTTTTCGCTTTTTGTTTTTAATAATAATAATAATGATCTATTAAGGCTGTACAATACCTGCTACAAGATTAACTTCTCTCTGTTTCGCTCTTATATTTATGTATAGTTAAATATGTACAAAGTAAGAACAGATAAATACTCCCTAAAGTTCACAGCTTTTTTAATTGAATCAATTAAAACCTAAGTATCTCTTTGTAATTTGAATTACAATGCACCATAAACATACAGATTAAAACTTAGTTAACAAGTTTTTAACTCTGATATACACGACAAATACAATATTCTTGAATAGTTACAGTTACTTTTCTCGGATTAGGGAACATCATATATAACTATACTATGCATTTTTCGTGTTTTTTTTTTAATTTCGATTATTATTTCTCAACATTATAAAAATGTAACAATGTTATGTATTATACAATTGAAAATAATCAAAGCTACAACGTACACAAATTCACGTTATGCCCCAAAAACACTGGGCTAATAAATGATGTGTATTAAATACAGATGTATATCAACAGATTCGATATAATCAACACATTCATCATATTTATATTATATATCCTCATATACCACATAGTTTTAATATACATATTATGTAGTCATACATTCTCTATTGTACAAGAACTGTCAAACATACATGCAGACTGTATCCAACAAACGTATTCGATATTAAATATATTTCAAAAATCAATTTCAATAAAATATCTTTCAAAGATACATGCGCTATAAACAATTAAAAACGTGCTTGACCTTAATTTATACCAATAACTTTCATATAAAACAATATATATGAAACGTTAGGTTAAAGTAAATCTTTCCAATGTGAAATATAGAACTTTTTTAAAAACACCATGTCAGACCGCATTGATCCACGTGTACTTACTGAACAAATGCATTGATTATCGAATCTATTGCCATACACTAAAACGACTAATATAAACAATAGGTAAACTAAGGAAACCTAAAGAAATATAACGAACTCAATACATGCAATTTCAAAGACATTTTGATCACTGTAAAATGTAGACGAAATGACATTTCTATGTTTTTTCTTTAGTAAAACATCTTACAACGAAATGTCTGCGGTCTGGGAGGACAGGATGGATTGTGTACAACTATCACTATGCAGAATGGTCTCTCATCTCTATCACTCGTTAAAAAAAAAACTCGGTACCACTCGGTACGAACTAGCATTACACAATATATAAATCAATTTGGTGATATTAATATTCAGTAAACAGTTATGGGCGGGGTTTATCTCAGGCCACGCCTACTACCTGTACAAAACATTTATAATTTCAGTTTATTTATCATGGCACTAAAGTCTTTTTTCGCGGTCGACGATGTCTGATTCTGGGTTTGATTACCGATAGTGTCGCAACGTCTGTAGAACAATAGATATGGTACACGTGCCGTGTGCGGATGTAATACATGTGATTCTTGTACAGACTTGACAGTTGCATCATCATACCGTACCCAACCGCCATAGCCCACGTGATACGCGTCAGTCAGATAGTGGCCCTTGCTTGCCTCCTTCCCGTCATGATACACAACGGCAAATAACTTGTACTGCTTCTGTTTGCCACTGTATTTCACTTTGGACGAGAGTAATTCTATAAATAGAAACAAACCTGCATTCATTGTAGCACTACGCACGCGTCTTTATTACAAACTCCCAAGTCAATATTCAAATGTTTATTCGCATATTCTTATATGGGGTTAATGAAATTATGAACGTCTTGAATTAGTAGACTGTATGTTCCTATACTAAGGCCTGATAAAATCACATTAAACTAGGCCAACTCTCAAGGAACTAACTGAAATGAATTTTGGAGACAACAGTACAGAACGTGCCGTTGAAACTTCGACTCGAATCAGTGTTACTATCCCACAGGTGTAACGCTACCACGATCATGGTATAAGATCCAGGCTGCTGACTCCATGTGGGAACATACACATACATATATATTCTGCTATAAACAAGTTAGAATCAAATCCCTAATAAACTCTGAAATTCTAATTGATAAAGCTATTCGTTTCAAACAAAAAAACAGAAGAATTGTCTTGGGTTATTTTATTAATAAGTACACACTTTGAACACTTACTTGAATCAATTTTTAAATCGATCGGAAATTCGAGTGCTTTAATGATTTTCGAACAGGTGTCAAGTTTGTAATGAAAACACTTGAGATGTAACACCATCACCAATGGTAATTCCTCCAAGGTGACTTGTTGCCAAGCTTCAACTTGTTTATTCGTACGAGAACATGTAACACCTTCCAGTTTATCCTTGTTCACTAGCATTTCTAAAGCTTCAGATACGTTCGAGGCTTTCTGTAAATCAAACACCCTTACTAGTTTGTATTTATTGAAAAGTCTTTTGTTTAACCTTAATGTCCCTCCCTGATTTTAATGTAAGAGATTTGAGAAAAATGTTTGTTCCATCACTATGACCAAGTTACAGAAAGCATGGCCAACTCTCAGGAACACAAATTGACTAACCTCGGGAGAAATGAAACAGAACGTCACACTTAACCTTACAGTATAGTCAAATATTACTCTGCCACATGTGTAACGCTGCCTGAGTCATGGAAATGTTATAGGCCGCTGACTTCATGTGGTAATATATTTATTTTATAACTTACCGTAACCTCAATTTCAGTATTACTATATCTATATATTTTATAAAATATACCTCAATATCAAGCTGCAATGTGAAAAATGGCTGAACGTTATCGGTGACTTGGTCTCCAGTACGATGAACACGAGATCGCAGTTGGCCGCGGAATATATCACTGATTGGCGTACGACCGAAATCAGCACGGCGAGTAATGGAACCTTTATTTTTTGGGCCCATAACCTACAAATTCCACCATAAGTTCAGACATAATTAACACGTTATGAATCTACAGATTCGTTGAATTTTTCAAGCATAATATATTCATATTGTTCTTGTACAGGTAAATATACTTGTGCGTTTTGCATAATCACTGGTCTATCAAGAAGATAATATGAAGACAAATGTTTCAAACGTTCCTTTGGCCTTTTACATGAACTGTCAAAAGGCCATACACATTGTCAGAATTACTGTTCCCACATCGAGCACACCTTACCAACACTGGGACATTGATATGGCCGGCTTATTTCAGTGGGGTATAAACGCGCTAACAATTACATTGAATCGAAATTAATATTGTCACACTAAAGATTAAATATTGCCAAAATAAATAATATAACTGCTTACCTTCCATTCGGATTCTTCTTGGTCGTGTGATTCGCCGTTAGTAGCGACATCACCGTTGCTCAACACTTGAGGGCCACTCTGACCTTCATCCACCAGCTTCATAAGCTGAAAAGAAGAATCACGAGAATAAGAAAATGTTTCGAGTATTTACTGATTTATAAATTATTTCTACACATTGTGTTTTAACAAATAATACACACCAAATTTAGCAAAAGTGTGTACGTTCTTTTCAACCCAGTTTAACCAACAAAGTAAAACCAATGTTGAATAAAACTTAACCAGGTTATGGTCAAGTATAATTTACCATAGTTCGTAAACTAATCGGTTATAATAATCACCGACCAGACTGCTACTATGGTATAAGAAATTTAGACATAACTTTCAATAAAAATGTACGTTCTAATTAACCCAGTTCAACTATAGAAGTTGAACCACTGTTAACCAAAACTGCCCAGTATATGATATACCATGATTAGTAAACTAATCGGTTATATAAGTCACCGACTAGTCTGCTACCATGGATAAACAAAGACAAAAGTATAAATATAAATGTACATTCTTGTCAACCCAGTTCAACCATAGATGTTAAACCACTGTTAACTAAAACAGCTCAGCATATAATATACCACGATTAGTAAACTAATTGGTTATACAAGTCACCGACTAGTCTGCTATCATGGATATGTTATAAACTTGTAATAGATAAAATGTAAGTTCTTTTTAACCCAGTTCAGATCATTAACCGACATTAACCAATGTTTAAAAGAATTCATCCTTTCGGTAATTTACCATAGTTAGTAAACCAGTAAATTAATTAATTGATTAACTAGACTGCTACTATAGTACGAAAACATTTAATCACTATACTAATAATCATTTTTAATCAAATTAAATATTAATTTATTAGAAATACAGTACGGAATCTATGTTATACTATTCACAATTCTGTGAATATGGCTTTCAAAAAAACATTTGTCATATTCATGATCATTTGGAAAAAAAGCAAATGTTTAAATGTACTGAAAAAGTATGATTTATTTTACTAGTATATATTGTTCAATTATATTTTAAGTCGCAACAGACTATAGTTATGTTCTCTGTAATCGACTCAAACAAAAATGTTTATACGTAAAAACATTAGCACCAAATAACAATGAAATATAATGAAATGTATATTACTTGCCTGCACATACATGTCTACTGGAATATGAATAGAATAAATGACAATAAATATAACGAACTTACCTCCAACATTTCATCGTTCAATCCATTCAGAATACATCCAAAGAACTCTTCGGCATCTTCTTGTCGGCCCTCAACAATGAACGTATCAGTGCGAATACCGTTCAAAATCTTATAGATACGAGACGGTTCAAACGATGTTCCACATACAACGTCCATATCTTTCCGTTGTCCCTTTTCTTTACGGTTCAATCGTGACTCAGGTGCCAACGGTGTAAATTCGTTAATAAAGTCAATTCTGAACAAGAGACAAAAATATACAAATGTAACCTGATCGACACTTGCTTGATAATCAGAGTGACTAATACATGATGTCACTAAATCGCAATACATTCAAACAATATTTATATTGACAAATTCCTATTGTATATTTGAATCAACATAGTCTGTTTCATATTGTTCATGTACAGGTAAATACATGTTTGTTGTGAATAATTGCTGGTATAGCAAGATGATATGAAGATAAATGTTTCAAAACGTTCCTTTGGCCTTTTACATGAACTGTCAAAAGGCCATACACATTGTCAGAATTACTGTTCCCACATCGAGCACACCTTACCAACACTGGGACATTGATATGGCCGGCTTATTTCAGTGGGGTATAAACGCGCTAACAAGTACATGCATGAACAACTTGGTTTAACTATAAATATCTTGTAAATTTGTACACGATGTTGTCATAAATGAACAGATAGACGAATAGAGTAAACATAAAATGAACTTACAAACTGTCGAGGATTGGTGTCGGTGATTTGCCGGCAATCTTCCTCTGTTGATGGGACAACGACTTGAGAAGATTGTAGAATGGAGGACAAGCCAACAGAGCTTGTAATATTGAGTTGATGTAGCAGTAATTACTTCTATTAGTAAGTCCACGTGGTTGCAAGCTCACTGTACGATTATCAAGTTTATATTTGACCAGCAACTCTAAACAATGTAAACAATAATCATGACTCAGTATGCGTGCGTATACTGTTACACTTACACTACTTAATCGGAATGTTTATATCAATATTCGAATATTTCCACTTTCAATGTTCGTGTCGTCACTGCGACAGACTAAATATTTACTTACATTGTAGACATTATATTCAATTTCTAATAGAATACATGTTGAAACGTAACAATGAACAGATTGTAGAAGTATTGTATCTGACTTTCCTTTGGCTGTTTGCATTGACTGTCAAACAGCCATACACATTATCAGAATTTCTGTTCCCATCGCGAGCACACTCCATAAACACTGGGATATTTACGGGGTCGGCTTATTTGGATGGGGTACTGAAGTAATAGTAGTAAACTGAACTTACCGCCAAGCCTGTGAGACACCGGGTCGTCACTGTACGATGCCATTGATTGCGGTGATCTCGATTCTTGGGCACCGGTGTGTGTGTTCTGTTTTTCTTCTGATGTTGCTTTAGGAAAGGGAGACACGAATGCTAGAGGTTTAGTGGTCGGTTTCACAACTTCACTAGTCGGTGGAGGTGCGGACTCTGTTAATATATTATTTTGAGTGACTGGCGTACCTGCCGGAATGCCTTTGCTGAACAGACTGGCCCAGGACTTACCACCACCTGACTGAACTTGTACGGACGGTGGTGGGGTCTGTTGTGACTCTGTATTGTCGGGCTCTGTTATCGGTATGGTGTCCGGCTGGTCAGTTGGTCGTTTCAGTTTAAACTTGAGTGGTTCATGCGTTTTCTGTTTCGGTTCTGGGTGAATAAAATTTGTTATATGTACAATTTCGGGCTCGGTTTTGGGCACTATCACTACTACATTATTAATGTTGTCTGCTTTCGTCGTTTCCAATTTCGGTTTGACAACATGGTTGCTATTGTTGTCGATTGTTGTACACGGCTTGACTATATCGTTGGCCGGTTGCTCAGTGGTACGAGTCTCTGCACTAGATTTACTGGGTGTAATTGTGATGACACTGGCCGCGGGGAAGGGATGTTTGATTTGTTGAGACTGGACTGTGGCTTTCGTGTCGGGTATCACATGATTGTTACAATTGTTAATGTAAGTAGGTGTTGTTGCGACGTTGTTCACATTACATGATGTTCCTGCTTTATTCATATCACAACTGATCGGATCTATGTTGCTATTTACTATGACAGTTGTCGGTATTTTATTGTTGGACTCGTAGTCTTCCTCGCTGGTTTGCGATTGGAAAACTATCGGTGACTCATGTTGCGATTCTTGTTCTATTTGTGGTTGTGTTGTAACCGGTAGCTGTTGCATTACTTCTGGACTGGCATCTTCTACAACAGGATTCACGTGCGCTGCTCCAGGCTGCGTCGGATAATACTGACCGTGATGGTGGTAAGTACTATACAACTGTTGATGATACACCGGAGCTATGTACAGAGGCGTTCCCGTGGCATGCTGAGCATTAGGATGCTGCATGGGTGATCCGACTGATTGCGTGTAATAGGCGGCGGACGGGTGATGGTAAGGGAATGAGAGAAACTGCGGACTATAACCCGGCGCGGATGATGTCTCCACTAAGGTATTGTCGACACGACAGTCATTTCTCTTGTTACCGCGACCACGTCCCCTGCCACGGTGCCCTCGACCCGGTAACTCTGCGGGAGGTTCGGGTAGATTGTAGTGCTGTTGCTGTACGTAATGATGTCCGGTCACGTAGCCGTGTACGTTCACGTTTGCAGTCACATTGCTTACGAACACGTTCTGCGGTAATGGATGCTGGTACGCGGAACTCGGTGGCGGTACGGAGTAAGCTGTCGGTGGCGGCACCTGCGAGTACATTGTAACGGGTGCAGGCGGGTGCTGTGCCACCGTTGGTACAGTTCGACTTGGTACCAGCTGATTGGATGTGCCGGTAGCGACTGGATCCAACGGACCGTTGGGTACGAGTATTTCTTCATTGTCTAATATATGAGACATGTATGTATTACCGTGCATTCAAATTTCAAATTTGTTCGTTGCAAAGAGTAATCGCTATTGAAATTAAATCGTACACGGAGAATCGGGGAAATGATTTAAATTCATTCATAAACTAGTTTAGTTCAACGCTGGACAGATGCAACGAACAAACTTATTTGTTAACAAGGAGCAAAATATCGGTCGCATGGTTGCCGAATATTTCGTACAAGTAAAAACCTCTCTAGGGGGGCAAGATTTTTCAAATGAAATAATAACTTACACGGTAAATATAGATAATACCTTGTAGAGTTCATTCACACTTGTCAACTTACAATTTAACAACTGAGTAAGTGTTTTTAACAGTGTTGCTTGCGTACGAAAACACGTGTTTTAATGTTTCTACTTATTTGTTACTATATGAAACAAACAACGACATACGTTCCGTATGATGTTAATAGATCGGGTAATTAGCATTACACTGGCTAGATTCCGTTGAATTTGTGTCTAACTTTCCTTTGGCTGTTTGCATTAACTGTCAAACAGCCATACACATTATTAGATTTGCTGTTCCCATCACGAGCACACACCACAGACACTAAGACATATATGGAGTCGGCTTATTAGGATGGGGTGTATTAATATAAAATCGTATTATTTACTTACTGTATTCTACTTGCCATGCATCAGTGACACGTGCATTATTCCAAGGAAGTTGTAAAAATTCTGGAGTACTTGGTGAAAACAAGGTTTGTGAGAGTTGTCTTCGTTCATCTTCGTTTATGTCACTTAAGTCCAAAAACTCATAGTACTCCTGAAAACAATTACAAATATCAAACTATGTAAACACGTTTTCTGCTTTTCTAAAAACAAGGCGATTAAATTAAATACACTGTGCTATATGTATGCGATAAGATAAGAAACACCTACATTGCAATTGAATGATTAAAAATTGTGTAAATTCATGAACAAACCGAATTTTTTTCTATCACACATTGGAAAACAAATTAATGGCAGAGTAAAGATCACACAGTTATATACGAAAAGCAATAAATTTATCAGATGCGGCATGAATAATGTAGCAACGAACCATTAATGAAAAAAAACACAGTTTATATTACCGAATTTGAGGGTAAATACGAAAGAATTCGTTACTAAAATAAAACGTATGTTGCATATTTCGAAATGCAAGTGAATTTATTAGCAGAAAAACTAAAAATATAAGAAATATTAGGTTGGCTCCCACGTGCGTGGGGTATTCAAGTAATAGACACCATGACTTTGCAAGGTGTGGTGGTATAATATCACATTTACACTAAATATTACACTACAGAAATAACGTAATAATCTTACCGATTTCCCTGGATCCATGGCACTTTTGTTAAGTCATTACTAACACTATGTTGAAGACATATTTCTTCAACTCAGAACAGACCTTCGCCGAGAGCGTAGTACATCGTGCTCGAGATGACGGGGGCCATATTCTAACGAACAGAACCATTGGTGGGAATCTTGTGCATCACAAAATTTCGACCAATGGCGTGCAACCACACATAAAACAAGTTTTGATGGTCGAATATTTATATGTGAAAGGTTACCGGCAAGCTAGAATAAATATTTTTCTAAATAACAAATATAGAATATTAAGCAATGGAAAATATTAAAATAATATTGGT
>JAGJTL010003236.1:571701-585235 GCA_022063505.1 Calosoma granatense
TACAAAATAATGATATTAATTAATTTATATCTGTTTTTCAATAATGTTACTAATCATTAAAATAATAATAATGACAATGTAAAAATAAATTGTAAATGCATGCTATAACTCTGATACATGATGTGTTACGTTCGGGAGTTACAAGCAGAAAATACACGAGCTCGATACGCAATAACAAAACTGAGACACTAACGAAAAGATACAAGTTCAATCGGCAATCCCGATGAACAAGATTTACGATCCAGGATCAAATTGTTCGCGTATGTGGTCCTTTAATACTTTGTGAATTGTCCGTTAGACAAAACAACCACATCAATCAATTGTATATATGGACACGGAAAGAACCGATAAGAAACTCGTTATAATTTCACGTAACGCAAACACGATTCCAACAAAAGCTACGCAGCAAAACGGAACTTGTGCTTGCTCGCCTGATCTACAAACATTTACCACTAGTCATAATTTGACATTATTCTTCAGATGCATTATAGATTTACTCAATGACAAATATATTTGATAGAATTTTCTTTTAAAATAAAATTTAAATGTAATGCAGAATTTTCTTACATCACAGGAATAGTTCATACATGTTAAATGGAATACCAATAGTACCTGTGAATAATATATTAAATTTTAGATTTTATTTAGGACACATAAAATTATTTTAATTTTATATGACAAATTTATGTTAAGTATTTCTCATTGATGCTGATACAAGATCGAATTGAATTAATTTCATATCTGAGTTTCTTTAATTGTTTTGCTACTAATAGTTATTAAGATAAATTCTAAGATAATACACTGCTGCTCATATTATTTTCTCTATAATGTCTTGAAATCACTGAAACAAAATTCACCGTTAAACAAATATTAAACTAAATACTAAACATTTAAAAAATGTTTATCTAATGTTTTTTTGTGGACACTAAATTTTACTGCTGGTAACATAATGAAGAATTCATATTACAGTGGTTCTGAACATTTTACGTTCAGTATGCCTCCCATAGTATCTAATAACATGACAAGACAAACGTATAAAGATGTTTCATTTTAACTAAACTCCTATATGAAATATATTTTTATCCAGCCAAGTTCAGAACTACTGAATACATATATCATAACAAATTGCTGAAGTAAAAATGCAGAAAGCGTGAAGCTTATGGATGATACATGGTATGTATATATTTGTATTGTGAACCGTTAACGTCGGTAATGTTTTGCGCACGCATTGGAATAGAGTACTCGAGTATGATTAAATTGGCTTAGCGGAAGAGTAATATCCCTTCAGATATAGTGATTTCAGGACTGAAGGAGGGTAGGGTAATATGAACAGTGTTTCAACCGCCTTTACTACCGGATATATCCCGAGCACCTATTGAACTGTAATTAAAGTCGGATCATCCTCCATCTTGTATGGCAACTGAAAATTGACCATCCTAATAGATATATTTCCTGAAGTGATCTATTTTCTTTAGAACTTACATCACTGCCCACTGACTTTTCAGTTAAACCAAAGTCTTCTAATTCATTATACCTGATGCAATAAAAAAATAAATATACTGATGTATGTAATACAAATTTCAGTTATATACGGATTCAAAATTTAAAGCAAAATGTATGTAGATAAGAGAGTAAAGCATAGAGAACACTTAACTAAAGAGGTAAATCTATACCAGATAATTACAATTGATAAGCAAACAATTTAATTACACGACAGCCAGAGGGTGAGATGTTAAAAGTATATTACATCAACCCTCTATTGAAAGTTTTCCAAACAAGTACTTGTCATCGCTGGTGGCGAAATTAATATTTATTGGCGTTCCGGGAAAATAGATATTGACGATATTATAATCATGATTATGTTTCCGCGCTCGTGCGAAACAACAAGAATTCTTGCAGCCAATGAAATGCTTGGATATGTGTAATGACTTATAAAGAAATTTAATAACTGTGTTTCTATCTTTGATGTAGTACATATATCTATTGTTTATGACGACATTAATTACACTCAGCATGAAACAATGGGTTATTAACTTTTGAAATTCAGTAAAATTTTATTTTTCGACTTATTTATTGAATCACTAACTGATATATGATTGTTTCTGAAATATTTATTGTCATAGTTATAGATAGTATTTTATGAGTAAATGCAAAATATTATAAGATTAGACAAGCTGATATTATTTCAAATTTTTAAAATTATATCTAATGTAAAATATTAACCAATATTTATAAAATTACACAAATAACAAAATATACAGTACATATTAATTTCCGTTGTAAATGATTAGATTTTAATTTAGGGTTCAATATGTTTTGGAATGATTAATATTCTGAATGGATGATATGATATATGCATAGCGTATCTATTGAGTGAAATTACTGAGTTTGTTATTGTTTGTTCTGATTTATGCAATCGGTTCATCGTAAAATATGCATTGTGTATCTAGTAATTCAGTGACTATAATTGTATACCTTCGTATTTGCGTTGTTATAGATTCATTTTGATAAGTGCACATGTACACACTGTTATTTGAGAATATGTTGTTTTCAAAGGGAATATTAGATTGTTATTTTTTCATCGTGGCATTGCTATTCTAATTTAATAACTCTACGGTAAGTTTATTTTTCATTCGACCGACAATATTCATGATTCTTTTTTAACAAGTTTCAACTTAACAACCCGGATGAGTTTACATAGCAATTTATTATAGTATCACATGTGCATAAATTGCCAAGGGAATTAGAAACTAGTTTAAAGTTAGCTAAGAGTGCTGAATACTGTCCCTGGGGCTATTATACAGTGCACTCTTTAATAACTAAATTTAATCACTGATAATAACAACGAGTAGATAAACATGAATAGACCATGTACATATATAGTGTACATATAATAATAAATAATATGAAACCTTGTTGTTAGTTTAAAATGTACATAATGTCACTAAGAGATTATTTAAATATATCCGTCAGAAAATGAGAAACGTCAGAACATCATATACAAAACACGTTTGTACTTCTGTTGACGTGGGTTCACACCCCCGAAAAGTGAACATAGCTTTCGTATTACAGTCACGCACAGACACGTGTTACATTCTGTATTCATACCCATGGTAAAAAATACATTTGTAAAATATATAATAGGTGCAGGAACAAACTTGTTCATTTAAAGTCATCAATTTGAATAATACATATGAAATTACAGGTGGAAACAATAAAATGAGTGGCGTTTTATACGCAAGAATTTGCATGTACTCAAAGGAAGGCTGGCGCTTGTCCAGACTTGCTTTTAGGACAGACTTTAAACAATCGAATATTTAACCATTTAAAATGCATAGTAAATAAGCTTCGTTGGCTAGTAAATTACAAAGCCAGTGACTGACACAAGTCTATTATTAACAGCCTTGGATGCAGGACACTTACAACTTTGTTAAAATGACAGCCCAGTGACACTTAAGACTTGGTCCGCAAATAAAACACGGAACTCTTAGGGTCAGCAAACAAGTATCAAACTTTCTACAGGAACTTGCACAATTTTCTCTATACTCATTGCTCTATCAAGTCTATTAACTTTGTATCTCGTGTAATGAGGTTCATTGTTGCACAGCATGTAGCTATTTTAGTTAAAAACAAATAGTATCACTAAATTACCTCTAGAGAACTGTCAATGTTGTCATGCAATATTTTACAAAATTAATAGAAAGACTGCCAAACAAGTTAAGATATTTCTTGGAGAGAATAACTTGATAATGAAATTTTAATTTTTATCTTTACTCGTCGTTGTAGTTGGTACATAAACATTTATTATCGTGACATATAAAAGAAGGAATGAAGTTTCATCGATGAAAATTCTATATATAAGATATAGAGTTTCTTGTGCTATATCAGGTATTTACGAAGTAAATGTAAAATATTTATTTGTAAAATAAAATCCTACGTAACTGGAAGATTTCATGAAGTTGCAAAGTTTCCAACACGAATAATTAAAAACTGTTGCTAATAATTTCATTTGCACCTGCATAATAAACGGAAGAAAGAGTATTTTTTATTCGCCAAGAAGAAATATGTACGTTACTCGTAAGTTAAACATTTTCATTTTTATAATCTTTTTAAACTTGAAAGTCTTTCTCAATGTAAAAAGTTAAGTAAAAGCTTAAGGATACTCTTGTTAACTGGAAAGTATTTTTTTTAATTCACGTTGGAAAATAATCGTTTTAATTAATTTTCATCCAGATATAATACTAAACAAAGAAACATCGTCATATAATTCTTTTTGTAGTGTTTATAATTAAAAAGAATTAAAACCTACATTCAAAGGCGTGTTTGACTTAATTCTGATTATTTGTTTTCAGTCACGGATGCACTTGGCTCATTGATTATTTTTAATTACAAACTTCTCTGTACAATTTAATTTTGTAAATATTTTTCTACTATAATATATTAGTAAATTTTCAACAATTTGATACTATCTGCAGGTAGTGTTTGTGAATATCAGTGTGAACCTCATCAAATGAACTGTTATTCTATAATTTAATAAAAATATACAGATTTCAATATTGTAGTTAGTGTAATGTAAAGAATGTGTAAGTACATTTAGATAAGAGGGTATTGTGTGAATATATTGCACATATTGTACAGGATATTGTTTTACATTTGAAATTAAACTTTTTTCTATAGAATGTTTAGTCAATCGGAAGAATTCAATCTATTTGCAAGTTTCAGAACGTCGCTATGGGAAATTTGAACACGCACTTCTCGAACATTCGATATTACCTGCTGGTTGTTGTGTAACGTAAGATTGTACACGTTAAAAATAATATATGTACATCTTGTATTGTATTTGAATGTACAGGTACCTACAAGTCATCTAGTTGTCGTGCGATGTGCGCGCATCCCATATGGATATTGAAAAATTCTCATTTTAGAAAGAAATGAAAATTGAGTTAGTGTATTCATTGTTCATTCGAGTATTTATTTTTCAGTTCGTCATTTTCTTTATCGTTAAATCACGCTGGTAACGTTGTCATACATTTAAAGAAAAACAAAATTAAATGATATTGGAAATTGTTTTTGTAATAGTATATTTAATATAGTACAGAGTTGAACAGACGTGACTTTATCATCTACACTGCAGCGTTATGTATCACAAACAGTGTAATATAGACCTTGCCTGAAACAATACCATCATCAGTACTGGTTTGAATTAGTAGTTGGAGGAATTTGCAATAATTAAAAGAGATGTACACGGCAGTATTGTACTGGTAAAATGAACATGGAACAACCCCTATCTGCTTTCAAACATCAAATCCCTTTCCCTCTACAATGATATCCAATCTTTCCAAACAGAAAACAAAAGTAGCCGGTTAATTTGTTAAAGAATCTTCGAGAAAGAATTCATTTGTGTGTAAAATCTTTGAAATACGATATTCCAAGTATAAAGTACGATATTTTATTCTAAATATGCGAATAAAGAGAAAAGTATTAAATACTTTAACATTATTTTACTCTTTGAATAGTAATTGTAAAAAATCTTGTACATTTACTTTTGAGTTTGTTAGAAAACTAACGTTGTCCATTTATTCGGATGAGTGAAGGTCTACTGAAAATTTGAATATTGTTACAAAGCTATGGTAAATATTTCAAGTGTTAGTTATGACGAAATGAAGCGGGCTGCCTTGCTCTTGCTGTTCTACACACTTATTGGAGAAAATGGAAGCAGTATTCAAATATGTAAATTAGTCTGATGAGGAAAACTGAAAATGCTCGGATCGCAAATATCCTAAGGCTATCACAAGTCACTTTCTTAAGTACATTGGTGTTCATTTTAAGCCAAATTTCTTCAAATTACCATACATATATAGTGAAGGATATTCGTTCTGAGAAAATACTACCTCATTTTCTACACATTATTTATACAACATTTGATACATTTTTTGTATATTTTTAAAATTATTGTTTGGAAAATTTTAAACAGAAACTAGAGTGAATCGAATTTATAATATGGAAAATGTCATTAATTGATAAATTGGAATGTAGTTTTTAGCAAATTATTTGATTACCGTGTTCTTGCTCACATTTACAAAATGAATTATTTGGCTTGAATATTAATGCTGAAATATTCAAATGCTCAAAAAATATTTTTACAAATCAACTTCTTTCTCTATATTTGCATAAAATTTTCCTTGAACCTGTCTTATTTGTACGTAATAAATGGTAATTCGTTTTCGCATATTCATCAGCATATTACTGTTGTACAAAAAAAGAACAAGTTCTACATTTTATCTTAAATACACGGCACAGTTCATAATATGAACAGACATAGACGAGAAACAAGAAGAAGAAGAACGTATAGTTCTACCAACTATTTATATTCCAGTTAAATCTTTTTATTTGTAATTACAAAAGTACAAGTGCGAAGTTAAAAGTATTTCTGAACCAGTTGTTGTATTTCATTTATTAAGTTTGACAGAAGAATTATTTAGAAATATAATATGATACGGAAATAAACACAAGAAAACCTTACCAACGATTGAGTTAACATCATTGTAAACAGAAGGAGGTTGGTGGTGAAACAATGTAGTATAAAAGACAAGGTTCCCCTAAACAATTAGTACATGAATCGGGTGTTGATTACATTCCTACATCCTGTACTCGGGCAAGCTTGCTGCCACATGAAACTTTACAGGGTTTTGTTTAATAAATCAACTGGTGCTAACGTGTTTTATTATAACTGCTTAATTATCCTACAAGCAGACGTGTATACATGATATCAAAAGAGTTTGTTTACTTTTAGGCAGTAAAAAAAGACAAAAGGTTTTTCATACGATAACTTTTGTATGGAGAATAAAAACATACAGATTCATACAAGTTAGCAATTTTGATGATATTATTCTGTTGTGGAAACTTATGTAAACAAATTGACAACAAGACACATAAAGAAAACTATAAATAAATATTAACTGGTAACTAATTTGTAGTTTTTCTGAACTTAAATATGAACTATGTCGTAGAGAAATATCACTTACTCAAATAATTTTTCCGTTTCATCTTGAAAATACGATGATTCAGGGTATCGTAAGATTGATAAAATTCGATCAGTGTTATGACTGACATGTTGGAGACTGATATTATTTATCCTTTTTTATTTTGTCTGTTTGTTACTTTGTACAGGGATATTGTTAATAAATTGTATGTCATATGATGTAATTTATTGTTAGTCGGAACGAAATTGAACATATCTATCTGCATTATATCAGATGAAATATTTTTTTTTGTTTCTACAGAGAACATGTTGATCAATATTATGTTTCAACAAACTTCATTTATTTTCCATTTTGTGATTCTCATTTTTATTACATACATATAAAAGGTACATTCTGTTTTTATGATGTAATACAACAACGAACAAATATACTATAGGGAGCTACCTATCGCTGTATCACATGTATTCCTCAAGGGTAAAATAATTATTGATATCGATATACAGTTTTCAATATCGACAATAGATAAAAGGAATTTTTAATATTTCATCGCATTTCATACAAAAAAAAAGAATATACATCATCTAAATACTCTACGAAGTTGGTGCGGTTCTTTTTATTAGTGGCGGAAAATCGAGTATCGATAAAAAACGAATTGACTGACGGCCGGTGATGCATTTGACAATGTAACGCATTTGTGTGTACCGTGTGACACTATAAGGTCTTTGTGCGTTCGTGACGTCATAGAGAACTGGTCATGTGACAAAGGGATGTACGTGGACATGTATATGGCTTGCGGATATATATAGATACACGTCTAATGCGATGAAAGTGCAATAGTATACTAGTATAATTTACACAACACACACACACACACACTGCGCATAGCAAACACTACAGAGATACAATGAGAATTAGCAGCAATGGTCTATGCTATAACTGATCAGTGTTTCCATAATTGAAAGTTGAGAATGATCACCATGAGCTTGCTTATATACAACTTAATTTTTTGGGAATAAAGCAGAATCGGTTAAAAACAGTTAACGGAAGGACGAGTGTATTTTATAATAACGAATTCATTTTAGTTGTCATTAACTACTAAGTGTGCAATGATTTTATTAAATGTTCACAGACCGTAGTTTGGACACCCCTGGTCTATACTATACAATGGTTTATCTAAAGACTAATACAGAGACAACAGCTATTGTGCTGATACAATTTCAAGTGCATTGCTTTGTACTGAAGCACAGAAATACAGACTTATGTCTCTGGAAATATTATTTATTTGTATGTATTGTCTGTGCCTACTGGGAATAGCAGTGCGTTCTCATGTATCCCCATAAAACTCCACTAGCTGTACTATGATTCTCTTTCTTCACGTTACTTTTAATTTAGAAAAGGCAAAATAATAATAGTTTTTATTGCTGCAATTCTACAACTATAAAGCCACAGATATTTTCAAGAAAACTTGCTTTCAAATATTACTCTAGTTAATTTGTTTTAACTATCGGATACAACAGTTTGAACTAAGCATTCTTGATTCGTGACGTCAGATCTTCAGATGAAGTGTAAAGAATTCATTCAGAATTTTACCCTATCAATACCTATCGTTATAAAATTCCAAACATTACATGATACACAAGCCAGACGCACTATATGGCGAATAACTGAGATGTGTCTTCAAATTGTTGTAGGCGTCAGTTCGCCGAGATATATTTAATATGGAAGGAGAATTGAGAAATTTTTCTTGTTCGCGGCGAATTACAAAGAACGCCTGAAGTTAGTGCACACCAGCTGCCCCTCCCTCCACCTTTGCACACCCACGGGGTACAGAGAGAGCGCGCGAATGTACCTACTTGTACCAACCACTTCATTCCTTATTCAGAGCGCGTGGGGGGGATGGTGAAAGCTCAAGCTTGGTTAAGTTCACTTCACACCGGATGCATTCGAAGTGAACTTTAAGACTGGCGCGCAATATTTTCACACAAAACTGTATAGCAGAAATAGTTTTACATCCGGTAAACTAAGTTCGCATATCGAATCATTTAAAAGTTTATCACTCGATATAGGTACGTTTCAACGTAATTCTGCCATAGTTTCAATGAGTCAATGTAATAAACTTGTTCTTTTACTCTTAGACAACAATATATTCAACATTCTGAACTATATACTGTGTATAATTCAAATAATTAACAACGAAACTACCCTGTATATCAATCACATTGCAAGATTCATTTGGTTGTAGATGAAATATTTTCTTTTCTGGGAAAACTATCATTATAGATAGTTGTCATAGGTAGATAACTATACTGGATGTGCAGTTTTTGTGTTATGAAACACCCGGTATATTATAGGACTTCAAGATAGTAGATTCAAATCAGCAAAAGTTTAGAAGGATAATTAATTAAACAAGGAAGAAATTACTCAAATTCTCATATTTAGCTGTTGCTGATAATATTTTAACTACGTTTATAAAGATACAATCTTATGTTTTAATGTATTTCATTGCATGATTTTCATTCTTTACAGGATGTTACAAAATACGTTTAATTTTTGTATTCATACCTAGGTTTATTGTCATTGGCACGTTATTATGACATTTTAATACCTTATTATAGTTAAATTATAGCTTGATCTGGTTAAAAATATTCAATTAATACTGTAACGCATCATTGTTATTTAACAATACGTAAATGAAATACATTATTGTTTAAAACAACATGCACAGATTCCAATTACGATAACACTGTTGTAATACGTTCGTTCAGGTGGAATTTGATCAGAACTAAACACAACGTCAACTTACGCTGAACTGTCAAGTGAACAGTCTACTCTCGGGTCGACAGTACCAACACACACCGGCTCACAGCATAAACAATACAGTGACAAGGGGTAGAGCGTCGCTTTGCTTGTGTGTGTATGAGTGAACCAGGTGGTGAGGTGGAGGGTGGTGTGGTGTTAACACAGGGAAATGGAGTTGTTTACACAGAATTAGGTCCCAATTGTAAACATAATGTATGTCACGTTGTTATATGATTAAATTACTATACGCACGAATTGTTAATTACGAATTACAACACGCGAATATTATAACTACTAGTATAAGAGATGTTTTTTTCCATTAGTATTTGTACAGGTAAATAAATAATTACAAATTGTAGAAATCTGAAACTAATGAAAATTATTAACGTTATGTACCTGTTGAATTTCATAGAACACTTTCCATTAATCTCAACTATAGAAATAAAATTGAAAATATGCCTTTATTAACACTGACAGCTAATTGCTACATTCATATTGTGCAATGAAGTTAGTTTGTATTTATGTTAGAATATTTTAGCCCGAAGACAGAAGACAAATATATTCTGTTTTGTATGTATGACATAGGTATATGTATATATTTCTAGTTGGTAAACGTAAGATTAATGGTGTTACGTTAATTATTAAATGAAAACTGACCTGAACAGAATTGCTGTAAAATACAGTGAGATGGGTCCATTAGCTATATTAATATATTCATAGTTCATTATTAGTTAAACAAGCTGTGAAGATATCTCGAAGCAATGTTCATAATAAATTTCATCTTAAACTATGCAGGCTTCAATAGCAAACACGGTTAACTGTAATCCACTTTTCTATTAAACGGCCGTACTCTAACTTACCGTGATTTACAGTACGTAGAATAACACTCGTTGCGTAAGTAACATAAAATATTACTATTAAATACATGTATACGCCATACAACATTGATATTGTTAGGTAAAATTTGCTGAGCTGTGCATAAAATTGAAATAATATCGATCATTGTTCTTTTTGGTGTAAGTCTGTTTTCTGTCATATCATACACCTGAAATTAGGTGCTTAATGTAATGTGCAAAATGGGACAGTTTTCGGTCAGGGTGATAACATAATTACTGTAATTATATATACATGTGTGTGAGTTTATAATTTTATGTGTATTTGTGTCTATATATGTACATATGTATGTGTGTGTACGTGTGTGATGTGTATATATGCATGTGGGTATAAGTCTCCGAACATATGTATGTAATTAGTAAATGTTTCGTAATAATACTCACGATATGTGCTAGTAATTAATTATAACAATACTCATATTACGCCCATAATTGCGTAATAAACTGACGAGAGGAATCAATGTCTGTGGTAATCACATTGCGATGTAATTAAATAGTTGGTAATTAGTACAAGTTCATATAACGCATATATGTGCAATTACACGCATTTCACACGCTGTTAACGTTTTATTTTTCTCCATAGATGCACTCTGGCTGCAAAATATTTTGATTATAAATGAAGATGGTTTCATGTAACTTATATTTGTAACTACAAGATAATATTATACAAGATACTCATAGATAGAACTGTCTATCAGATGCTTGCATAAAATGCCAGGAAACCTAAAAAGATATCAATACTTACAAGGTATCAGAGATCGTTTTACATTTATTTACATAAAAATACACTTCTAGTCAACCTTACACTTATTTTTGAAATTTTTTTACATACTTGTATAAAGTACGCAATATACTATAAACTAATAAATATTATATCAAATTTAAAAATAAAATAATAAAGAAAATATTTATAGAAACGGGCTGTTGTTACTCTATGGATAATATTATAAAACACATTCATTCTCGTAATTAAACATTTGTTCAGAACATAACGAGAACTTTACACAATACATACAATACTTTTTATAACCTGTTTGAACAAGCTTAGAGAATACACGTTTTATTCATGGAAACGTAGAATAACGCGTAAACGTACTGCCAAGGAAATATGCAATAATTTCACACAATATATTGCCGTCATACATGTTGTAACTGTTATTATTATTATTTTTTCCTTTTTCACAAAACGGTAGATATCCTACAAAGTGTTTATTTGATAAAACATGTGTAAATACAAAGGTAAAAATAAAATAAAACAAATACTGGAAGGAAATGAGAATTTCTATGGTTTCACGCAGTTTCACAGGGGTTTGTGAAATATTTGAAGGGTACATTTAAAGCACTTGCTTCTACATTTTGCATACGTGTAAGAACACGCTAATAGTACGCAAAAAAGAAAGGGTTTTGAATATAAAACAGTAGGAGGCAACTTTTAATGTTTGAAATTAACATTTGTATAAATACATACCTCTGACTGACCATTGTTTATTGATATGCAAAATTAAATACACTGCATGTAAAATGAAATAAAACGAACACAATCTTTTATATCTAACATGATTGCAAAAGATATACATTCTGTTTTATTATTCAGTGGCAATGATATTTTATAAAAGTCACAGGTTTTATGTTCGGGTGTATCGTAAAATACTTACTACATTGAATTTTAACATTTTAGCTCAAAACAATTTTAGTATGAATCAAAATTTTATACAATATCCACAAATCAGTAAAAATCAGTAATTCTTTTAGGGCAGTTTGCATTAACTTTCTATAATGTGTTGTAATGATTTTATATTATATGCGATATATTGTATAATATTGTGAGTATACGAAATGTTTGCATATTTGAAATCGATTCAATTAAATTCATTTTATTAAAACCTACCAATATTACTAATGTATAAACACTAAAATCCTACGGAAAATTTCGTCACTTTGATCCTTTTGTGGAAAGGACAGTAAGGATATTGGATTACGACAGAAGTACTCTTATAAAAAATAGGATAGTGAAGTTACCGACAGAAAGGCCTAAATTTCAGAAAGAGATTTACAATTGACAACACTGAAATATATATTCCCAGTAGGATAGGTCGTGTTTGTTTTACATACATATTTCATGACTTGACATAAGAATCCATTTATCATGTCGAATTACGGCAACAATGAAATTATATTCAAAAAATTGTAGGAAGAACAAAATGTCAAAACGGCTACAAAATATTGTCAGTGAAAAAATAACATAACAACATTTACCCGATTTATAGCACATAAATTTTAATATTTTTGGGAACTAATAATTCCTAATATATATATATATATATATATGAAGTATCCTACTGTGTGCGTGGTGTTCAAATCAACAATACTCATATTTATTCATAACTCAGTTCATTTATATAACATTGATCATGTCATCTGACACACATTTCAAGTAATTAGAAACAATCTGTTGAATGAATCACAAATACATTTAACAGACAACATTTTCCATAATCCATTGAATGATAAAAATGGAAATTTTCCTGTGTAATTACTACACCGTACATACGTTCTGAATTTGCATATATTGACAAAAATATTACAGTATAAAACCAGCTTTCGTACTAATATATTTTTCATATTTAACAAATCCTACGCAAAATGAATATTTTACTGAAAACCCATTAAATGTGTAACGGTATGGCAGTATCGAAGTAAATAATATAAAGTTGAGGCATTGAATTGAATCATGTGACACTGACATAAAAGCGATAAAGGAATACTTTAAATCTGTCGTAACTCCTTCAAAAGATCAAGTAACGTTAATGACAAAATTCTCTTTGACATATTCGAAAGACTTTAGAAGTGACTCTCGTA
>JAGJTL010003236.1:587826-602933 GCA_022063505.1 Calosoma granatense
TATATATATATATATAGAAATGTATATACAAATATACACGTGTGTCTATTTTGTTTCTATTTGTAACTGAGCAGCTATATATCTTTTATTTTACATTTATGACAAGAGAGTGCAGAGATGTTGGCGTAACATTACATATTTTACTTACTTCCACACTTCGAAATGGAAATAAACACAAAAAAAATTTCAACGTATCGTATAACATAACAGAATGAAAAAGGAAATGATAATGGGCTGAAATAGGAATGATATAAAACTGTCACATTACATGAAAAGAGGTGATAAGAAACGATTGATAAAGCAGTGAAAAGAAGAACATGAAAACGTGTACAATTCACAATATCTTAAAAAGATGTAACTGAGAAATCGATACTAATTTAATGCGTGAAATTTCTCTGAAAATCTTGTTTCAGATTTACAAATAACTCGGTTATTCCATAGTGCCGCTTCAGATTCCAATGTAACGAATATTGGTACGTTTTATTACTTACGCCCCGGTATAATTAAGTACGTGAGTTGCGGATGAAATTCTAACTAAAGAGAAACGTACTATGATTACCTAATCCATTGGTGTACACATTTATTTTTAATAAGTAGATATTTCGTAAAACACATTTCATATTAAAACTTATTAACTTGATCTTGCATACATCAATAAACATTTATTCTATAACAGCTGGAATAAATATTATAAAATGTTTATAAATAAATTTCACTTCTACCACTGTAATATTATATTTCATTCTCTAATGTTTATTAATGTTGCTCTCTCTCCCCAGACAATATCACCAGTTGTATCTGTGTCGTTTCAAGAGTGAACTTCACTCTGTACTAATGTAGTTGCTTGTGTCCTTGTAATGGTTTATTTTTTTATATCGACGCCACTGGTTCGTTGGAACGTAATATTGAATTCAGTAGGGAAACAATCCATCCCCCTCCTGTTTCCCAATATTCCCTACGCACATGGTGAAAGCACTTAACCAATAACTTTAACGTAACAATATTAGACATCAGTGTCTGATCCTGTTTTCGAGACACAGGCAAGCTAAAAATCTCACCCCATCGATAATGGCTTCAATTACAACCAACAAACACACACACACACACAGACAACAATATACAGACACGTGAACACCTGACAAAACTCATACATTCACGTATACTCCTGACAAAACTCATACATTCACCTATAGACATGAATATATAAACACTGTATTTTCTACTTTATACACTAGAAACCTTGAAAGTGTTTGGGAAGTGAACAGAGTTAGTATGTATTATCGTATTTGCATGGTAGATATACTTATTTTTATTGTATATAAACTACTAGCGGAATAGTCTGATTGAAATTTGAATTCTTTTTGTGTAAAGTTTAGAAAACTAATTTTGCGTTTACAGCATATTTGTCAGACATATTGTTTGATTCATACTTACTAGCTATTGACATAAAGTTTCGTTATGCGCGGACGAGTTATATCCTGTATCTCTGTAACAATATGTTTGAGTTGTTCCCTAGAATTTGCAAAGTTGTAGTATATTTCCCTGATGCACAACAAACGCAAATCCTTTAGACACTTAACAGTTGAATTCTCTTGAAAATTTACCAGCATTTCATATGTTGACAATATGTTGTAACTAAAGCGAGAAATATATCTATGTATCATCTGTATAGCGATTACATCATTCATAAATTATATACATGCTAAATGTTTCACATATGAATACATTTCAAGCGTTACATTATGTTACTATACAGGTCCATTATATACATACATATGTATACTTGTAAATACTTGATGTTACGAATTTAACACTGAAATACACATATCAAGAACAGATATTAGTTACATCTTGTATTCACAGTTGTAGTTATGCTTTCAACAATATAGTCATTACGCAACATTAAACAAGATTCTTAAATGAAATTTATTATGCTTATTATTCAATGAAATACTATTTAATATTTAACCTAACGATAAATTGGATGAAAAACAAAAACTATAATACAAAATTTTATCTTAAAAGAGTGTAATTTAAAGAAGAAAATTTTACAAACAACAGAATACTGTAGACAAAATAAATTAACGTTTTCTGATTTCAGTGATAAATGTTTGCAAGTAAAATATTTGTTTGTCTGAAATACTCTATTTGCCGTAGTTAAATAATATACCGAGACAAGCACTACCCTGTATGAACTGAAATGCTACTTTAAACCATGAAAAAAGCCTAATGAAAGCTAAAGTTTTAAGGGCATGTTATTCTATTAAAATTGATGCTTCGCTCTCCATTTTCATTCCGCCTTTATTTTGTGTAACTGCAAGAAATGTTTCATGTAATTGTTGTTTTTATTTTAGCGGATAAAAGTTTGAAATACAGAACATAATTTCGAACAATACTATGAAAAAAAAGTTGCATACTAAGATAAAAGTTTGCCGTAATTATGTGACTATGAATTATATATTTTGCATTCTGAACGGAAACCAACAACATTAAAATGTTGATGAGATGAATTTAATTAAAATTTATATTCCAGAACACAAAGGAAATAGTTTTTTCAACTTTCATCGGATGGGTAAAAAAATAATTGATTGGAATGATTGAAAGTTCAGTTCGTAAAAATAGATACTATTTACTTGCTTTTATTTGTTTAAAAAATGCATTCAATGAAAACATTCTTTGCATTCCAGCAATTGGAATGTATTATTGTAAAAAAATTATAAACGTATTCCTAAACGTTAATATTGATTTGTGAGTAATAGTAAATAATATCTGGTTTAATATCGCTTGAAGTCATATAAAAGAGTAAACTGAATGTAACATTTGTTAAATTCTTAAACTGTAAATTGGAATCTAATTATTTTGGACTGTATACGAAATACTCCTACCTTATATCCGTGCTCGTTTCAACCGTGAAATTAATTTCAAACTTTAAGACAACACAAACGAACACGAACGTGCACAATATTCGTTTGTTTTATTTTTAACAGAAAACAACCAATACTCTAATAGATGGTACTACCTAATGCAATTTGTGTTAGAAGAAAGTCAAGTAGTTTTAAGTATGTTTTTGTTGTTTTAAAAATAAATGTTTTTTTAGTTTAGCTTCATGGTTGACCTACAAGGAAATTATTTATTTAATAGTCCTTAAGGTCGGTAAAATTATAACATACCTACGTAAATATTAGTTTGTCTGTAGTGTTTAATAATGATTATCACCTTATGAAGAATTAAAACAATATATAAACATTCGGTACCTGTATAGAGAAAACAACGAGTAAAAAATTGGCACGTCTAATATGGCGATGTACTTTCCAGAAGAAAATTGTCACGAGAAATAAATTGCTAACGAAAAACTTATCTTGATTAGTTCAGGCCTGCAAAGACAATATTGAGATACTCGCATTCTCTCGCCGAACATACGAGTCCCGAACACAAAGAGTACATAAAAGAAAACGGAAATCACCGTTCTGACATAAAATGATTCAATTTTAGGTTTTCAATAGATGTTTACGTACGTAAGATTGTTACAAATCTTACTTGAAATTTTATAACAGAACGCAATTATATTCAGTTAGAATAATATTATGGAAAAGCAGTAAGAAGTTTTATTTATAAATGTATTTATAAATAATATTTCTATTGTAAAAATCTATATATTCTCATTGGTATAACGCAGTATAGTAAATTAATTTTATTTAATATAGCTGTATAGGTATATGTTGGATATATTTAGTCCTGTAATACAGTCCTGCCTCGAGTAAGTAATAGATATTAATAACATGTGTGGTTTCGATGTTTAATTTAATATCGATTCGGGAAAACAAGCATAGATTTAATTTAAACTCCGGAAACCAATACGACAAAATTATGATATCATATTAATCTGTTTCACTATATAAATTATGATTAGTAAGTAAAATTATATTTTTATTCGTTTACTATTATTTAGTTACATTTTTCAAATTCATAAAGTGCACACTTGAACTTGTATATTGGATTAGTCATATCTTATCATTGACTAATATTTTGAACAATGTAGAATATTTCTATGATTATTTTTATTTAACAGTTTTTTGTTTGTATTATCTTCTTTCTATCTACATGTATTTACAAGTTCAAGTAAAACAGGATTATCGTTTGATATAGATTACGATTGAAATCAAGAATTAAAGTGCAAATATCAACTTATTTATACGTGTGTATGCAATTTGTTAAATATAAGTGTTGCTGTATTTCAGCATGACAGCGTATAGCTAAATAAGAGGTTCATGTCCTTGAATTCCTACAATTGTTAGAGATATTCTGATTGAATTCGTATAAGAATTTGGTGGACAAATAAGGACAAATTACGTTTTGTTTGATGTATAATAAAGTGGAAAAACGCTCCATTGAGGTCAACAATGATGCTACCGAATACGAGAAGTTACTTATACCTAAATTCGTAACCATGGTTACGACAAAGAAATGTTTTGCTCGATGCTCTGGTGTCAAAGGGAACATGGAGAGTGGCCCCCGGGCAATAGACTAATGTGATATAGTGACGCAGCGCGTTACGTACGGCACTCGGCATCGCAATTACCGCGCCAGGTACATGGAAACGTGATTTGGGGTGACGCGCGCGTGTAGACCAGCCTCAACAATTGCACATACTCACTTTATTATTCGCCTTCCAGCCGCTTGCACATCATCCGTTTCAGCTTCTTATGCTAAACCATCTGGAACTTCTATAGTATTTTATCATTTCTACATTCTTGTTCCTTCTAATATTTCATTGCAACATAACTAAATGTTTTCTTTCATTTAACTTTTATTATTTACGAAATCTTTGATATTAAAAATTTATCTTGTGTAAGTTTTAAATGCAATAATGGGTTTTTTCCATAAAATTTATTATAAAATTCTAATCATTATGCATTATCCTAAAGTTTCTCAGAAGATTGTTTGAATACGTGGCATATTGAAATAAGGAGGTAAATAACAAAGATGAATTCTTGTCTTTAAAAAACAAGAATTCACTCATATTAAAAAGTAATTAAAAGACAATTTGTTCATGTACTTTGTGACATGGAAATTGAAATTAGCGTGTTGTTTATTTGCACGACGCATAAAGTAACACCAAACAACGCATTTCGCCTTGAATATTAGTTCATATTAAATAATAGACTGCATTCTCTCTCCCTCTTTCTCTCTCTCTCCACCACCATTGTTGTAGGTGTTTGTTCATGAAAGGAAGAATGCATTCGCTCGTTTTTAATCAAGAATTTCAACCTAGCAACTTGTTATCAAGCGTACAGTTGATTAAATATATTAGTTGTACGAGTAGTTCTCAATTAAATACAAACATTTTAATTGATAAACAAAATGTTCTTTATATAAAAATAAACAAAAAACACATCTTTTCTTTTCAAGATGTCACAATTATTTTTCGTGATTGAATATGAAGAGTGAGATAATTAATATGCTATAAGTTATTATTATTGACCATGCAAATCTATTTGTAGAATTTTAATTTGAATAATTACGGGAAGTAATAATTGAGTAATGGAAATATCTAAATTTGTTTGCGAATTGGTGTAAATAAAAACACTTTTTATGACTGTGTCCTACGTAACACCTACTTCCTATATCCGATATTTTTAAAACCGTCTACGAAGCTCAAAACATCGAAGTTTCTCACAAAACATGTTTATATTTTTCAGTGGGTAGCATATCAATTTTTGAAACCTTAGAAATATATTAAATTAATTACGGAAACGATTCACGTGGGAATATTGTTAACGTTTCTTTGATGTTCAAAGTGGTGGGGATTTGAACCAACAACTTTAACAAGTTCTAACAACTATGTATTATAACGCTTACGGCAATACCTTGTTAGACAGTTAAATTAATTAACATAAACATTACATATATATCGTGTTACTAATATGTACAGCTCTGTCTTTTGACATTACGGACGTTGATTAGATTATAAATCTAGTAAAAAACAAGAAAGTAATTAATTGTTGTTATGTAGACTAACATTAAATATAACATCAACGTTATTCAAGAAACACAGTAATTTTTAATGTTCGATATTCAGCATTATATTAATGTAAATGAAAAATCACATACTATAATTTACTCTTAAATAAGACAAAGTAAAAATGATATTTTATGCTTTTATTTGTATACATTATTACAAGAATTTAACAAACAGACCAGTAGTAACATGCTTTTAACATGTAAACATCTGAAAACTGTATATTAATTAATATGTTTCAGTACATAAAATTGAGAATCTAAACAAAATTTACTAGAACAGCTACGAGTATATGAGAGTAAAATTAAATGCAAATATCAAGTTAACTTTCTATATACGGACAACGACGCTCAGGGGTAAACTCGCAGAAAAGTTTTAAATAAATTAGTAGTACGATATCAAGTCAATTACTCTTCGAACTCTAAAGAAAGGAACCTTTATAAAAGCAGTTAGCAGGATAGTACGCAATTAAATTTGCACAGTATACGATATAGGTATAAACTGCTGTGACGTCAATTCAACAGTATATGGCTTCTTGTAGATTGTAAATAAAATTTAATTAAATTATTACGAGAATAATATATTTATACAGTATAATTTAATTTATATAATTATATGCATACTTTTCGTATTCATTTTACAAATTTACAGGTAGATAGTTTAGAATTCATATTTATACAACATATTCATTTCATTATATTTTATGACTTAGGAAAACTGTACTCTCGTCATAATAAAGTAAAATATCTCTGCCAATAGGAAACGGACTCTGTTCTATATAATTTAGATGGAACGGAAACAGAATTCGATTTCTAACAATAAGTAAATTAAACTTGGATTGACGTATAAGTAATAACGTTATATAACAAAATACATGTACAAATTTATTCTTCGTCTGTTTGAAGAACCGAATTTATATCTAATTGAAAGTATTATTTATTTCGCTACATAATAACAAGGAAAAGATAAACATCAATATAGTGGATTATTTATAATAATTATTTTTATACATATTCGTAATATCATTCTGAAGTATTTGATTTCATTCAACGTTTACATTTGTACTTCAGAAATCATTATGTACATATGGTATGATCTAATCTTCATTCATTTAGTAGAAGATAAGTATGTATTTTTCTGATAATCCACTTCAAAACGTGGTGTTTTGCTTACGTTTCGATTCATCCAGATGATGTTAATGAAAGATAACACACAATATTTATCTATTACACTTAGCTATCGCAAAATTTCTAATAAACATTTAACCAGGCTCATTTTTATATCTATTTTTTGGCATTTATATCTTTAGAACAACAAAAATGTATTTTATATTTTTTATTATAATAAATTCTGTTATTTTTTCACTTTATACTGTCATGGTTTATTTGTATTTCAAACAGGTTTAAATAAATATCAATTTGTACATCTTTATATTAATTTATCAACAAAACAAAAATGCTGTTGCTGATGTTTGAAATTTTGGCACCAGACTTGTAACTATTTTGAATTCGAAAATATTGGAAATTACATAAGTATATTCCAGTATAAAAATTAAAAAGTATTTTTTCCAAATTGCATGTCTGTACTAGACACTTTGGAATAATATGTAATTATTTAACCCTATATTGCAAGGTGTAAAGTAAAAAGATTGTGCTTAGATGTAGAATAATTAAAGAGTTAATATTTCGTGCTGTTATCTCTTCATTCAGGCCTATTAAGACCCGTTTACACTGTCACCTTTATAAAATGATATGCAAATATATTTCATGAATATTAATTCAAAGACTTTGGACAGGTACCCTAATTGGTGTTAACTTTATATTTTTTGCTGATTTATTTAAAAAAATATTCTCGTCGTACTCTACAATAGAAAATGAATATTTGTAGTGTATAAATGTATTATTAAAAAAATTCCGTAAAACATCGCAATTGGCAATGAAAATGTTACCTTCAAACAAAATTACAATTAATCGAAATTTAGGTAATAAAAACTAATGCCGGATAAAACATATTTAGGTTAATGACAAAATAATAAAAAATATAACCGCTAAATAAAACATTCTCCAAATTTCATTAACAAAAATATTTTTGGCTGATCCCTTTTTGGGCATTAAATCTATTTAAGCTGAGTGTAAGGTCAGTCTGAAATTTTATCTAAGTAATCGATAACGTTACTTATCATTTTGCGTTGCAAAATGATAAGAAGTATTTATTAAAAATACGTGACGTAAGTTTTATGTTTTCATATTATTATTTTCAAATAGAATAATATTAATTTTAATATATCTTACTTAATTCTTTTTTCAAATTGGCATTGGAATAAAAATGTATAATCCTCAGAATATTTTTATTTAGATTTATCAAATAATCTGATATGTATAATTTATAATTTGCCAATTTTCAGTTCATATTGGCTTAGGAAAATAATTGATTATATTGACTAATTTTGTATATTTTTACATTTTAACAAGTTGCATGTGTATATGCATATACCTGTTATTCATTTTAACAAAATTTTCTATTTGACATTCATATGCAGATTTTGACATATAAATAAAGTTTGAAATAATGATTAAACAATGAATGATATAACTGTAACAACAGAATAACTTATGGAATATTTAGAGAATAATTTCTTTGTTTCATATCACATTCACGTCATGTTTATTCTTGTTTAGATGTTTCCATATGGATACTCAGTTATATGGTCAGAATTGTCTTATGTTAACTGATGTATTTTTTACATGAACATAACTGAATTAAGTTCATATTACACTGTAAAGCTGCATTGATTTTTTCGTACTAAATCAATGCTAGATTTATTAGTAAATGTCAATGTGTACGAGATAAGACATGTTACATGGATGTACGAAGGTGGGTGTGTGTACGTGTGTGAATGTTGAGCCGTGTGAAATGGACGTAAACAGTGTTCGCTACACTTCCTAATACCGGATGTAAGGTCCGTTTGTTCTCCTGCTAACACGTGCTTAATTACGTGATCCAGCAGGACACGAGAAAATCCCACTGAACCCTGTGCTACATCTAATACTTGTCAGACGCGTCCAAGCTCTTGTACATTTACATTTTACTACTACTCTCGGATATATTCAATAAAAGATGCCAATATAACTGAATAAAATTGTGTATATGTGTTTCAGAGTAATATTATTTATTTTATAATTATTACTTTAATACATTTCAACTTCGCACATACATACAAAGAAATAGTTTATTATAATTTCTATTCCAATGAACACAAGTGTATGTATGTAATGAACTTGGAAATATATCTTAAAGACAGAATGGTGCATGTTCTTCTAATGGGTCTAAGCAATCATTTTCCTATTATAAAGATTAAAGCATTTATCCTTTAGGGTCGTCCAAGAGTTAGTGTAAAGTTGCTCTGCTGTTTTATAATTTAGATGCAAATTTCGAAGTTCTTTATTCGTAAAACAGTACACGTACATTGTGCGGATTTTATCGAAAAGTTTAAACGGATTTGCTTGGAAATGGAAAATTACTAATCCATTGTCAAACAATGAAAATAATTAAGAAATATTTAACGCCACTAATTTCAGAATAATTTACATTATTAAAAAACAAAATAAATATAAAGATATTTGCTAATTAAACATTAGCTAGGTATAGTTTTATCAACGTAAGCTTTGTATAAGAAAATTTTGTCATTTAGCTTGAAGCAAATATAATGATTAATGTCCACATATATCTAAAATATCTTTTAGTACGGAACGGTTTAATAATTTAAAATAATTTTGTATATTTGTATGATTCAGATTTGTATCACTTATTTGTATTGCTTACAAAACCGGATGCCAGCTATTGTTAATTCTTTGATACAATAATATAGATGGTTTTTTTGAATTATATTCTAGAAACAAAATACAATACAATCATTGCACTAAAGCCATTGTGATGATAATACGTTAAATCCGTAAGTCTTGTAGCTTATGTGTATATGCATGTATTCTATATATCTGTTAGTATGTCAATAAATATAGACTTGACACAAATATTTTTGATAACAAACTAATGACACGTAATGCGTAATATCCTGCAACCTGGCCGCAACATTACAACGGTGGCTTTTGTAATTATGATTGAAATTGATATAGCAATTAAATTAAAATTATAATGTATATGTGTGATGTAGCAGCAAATGTAATTACTTTCGAATCTCAAGCGTAACATAACATACAATATACCGTAGTGTCTTTATATATTACATTATTTATTTAATTAAATAAAAACTCATTAGAACTAGACATCATATTACACACGCTGTAAATATAACTAAACTGCATTTAATATGCATATATACACTTCTATTGCCGTATTTATAAACCAACAAATGGAAAATATATATTATTATAATATTATTCATCATTCCAATTTAAACTTTTGATAAAAACTTTGTGACTATTGCGCGAAACAGGAACAAATTGCACTATTGCGAAGCGAAATGTCATCCTC
Organism: Calosoma granatense; assembly: GCA_022063505.1. Lineage (NCBI taxonomy): Eukaryota > Metazoa > Arthropoda > Insecta > Coleoptera > Carabidae > Calosoma > Calosoma granatense. The sequence goes on from JAGJTL010003236.1 coordinate 598,337, forward strand.
AATGGCAAAAGATAATAAAGGGAATATTATAAAGTTTTATGACCAATTTACAGATGAAAAAGTTTGCGAAAGAATCACCGATAACAAGTACTTTGCTTTTGTTTGAAGGTTATTTTATATACTTTCATTCATAAAAAATACACTGATAAAATAAATACCTTATTTCCTGGTGACACAATAGTATCTATTCTATTCGAATATCGAGCAAATAGTAGTGTTCTAATTACTCATTTATACACTACAAATATTACTCGAAAAATAAAAATACATTTGATCAATTCTTAACAATTTTTCAAAAATTATTGGTAAATAATATCTGATATCTAATGATTATTTGTGTGCATTAAATGCATATGCAAGTATATGTTCGTTAGAGTATCTTACATCAATAAAAGTGTATTTACTTGTTATGTAAACGATAATGTAAAACTAGATAATGGTTTTTTTAGTGTTTAAAAAAGAATTAATACTCAAGGATTGTGTGCATGCGAGAATATAATCCTAATTGTTAATTAACAACTCTGTATATAGCAACTCTATATATAGCATAGCACAAGCTTATAATGGAAAACAGCTAATTCTATATGAAACTCTTAAAACACAACCACCAATACCTGCGCACAAATGAAAACATAAATGTATAACAGATTCAGACAATATTAGCACTAGCACGTATACATAACAAGTAGCGTGTGTTAGAACAATCAAACGTTATTACTAACAGTACAATGTTTACAACACTTGGATTAAATAAGACAAGACTAGTTTAACAGCTGATCGTGGCGCAGGCAAAATACTGAGTAAAATAAAGATAAAAATATAGCTTTGTGACAGATGCCCGTGATAGGAATGAAATGCAACGTTTTTACATACATACACAATGAATAAGTGGTATTAAATGTATGCTTAATCATAAAGCTCTTTGGATTAAAAGGATGAATAAAATGGCAAGGATTAAGATAAATAATAATTGTACCGATATCAGTGGGCGGTTAAAGTATATAAGCCCCATTGCTTGCTTGTGCGGTATCACAAGTAGTCAAAGTAAGACAACATGAAAGGTAAGTCAATTAAATAGAACAACTCTCAAATACTAGATAATAGTTGTAATTTTTTTCTTTAGCTTTGATATCTTTGATTTTTTTCGCCCTGGTCGTTGGGCAAATCACTGCAAGACACTCACGCTTAAGTCGTGATTGCCTCAATGGAGTCAAAAATAGATTTCAGTGTTGTAAGGGAGTTCCAAATGCCTGGTATGCGCACATGAAGAATCCGAAAGATTGTGGAACATTCTACCAATGCGACAATGGTGAACCCCTTCTGAGGAAGTGTCCTAAAGGCCTGAAGTGGAGTGTCGCAGCTGACAGATGTGAACACCCAAAATATGCAAGATGCAATTCAAACTATGATTCAAGCGAAGAATCTGGAGAAAGAGATCCGTTGCTTCCGAATAAATGTTACAATGGAAAATTAAGCGCTAAGAAATGCTGCAAAGGAATTTCAGAATGGTGGGTTCATTTACCAGATCCCGAAGACTGTACAAAGTTCTACCACTGCGATAATGGTAAAGCTGTACACAAAGACTGTCCGGCCAACCTTCATTGGAGCGTAGCTGCAAATAGATGTGAATGGCCACATCTCGCAGGATGTCAAGGTGTCCAACCTACGGAACATCCTACTGAAGCTACCGTGAAACCAACCGAACCTGCCACAAAACCAACTGAAGTTACTGCACGACCAACCGAAGTTACTGAACAACCAACCAAAAAGCCAGTAGTAGTGCCAGGAGGATGTTACAATGGCAGTATCAGCGCTAAAGTTTGCTGCGAAGGTGTCAGTGATTGGTGGGTTCATCTACCTGATCCAGAAAACTGCGGTAAATTCTACCAATGCGACAATGGTCAAGCTGTCCAGAAAGATTGCCCTGGTGGACTTCACTGGAGTGTAGTTGCAGGTAGATGCGAGTGGCCTGAAATTGCTGGCTGTCAAACATCTGCAACTGGTAAACCAACAAATGAACCAACCAATGGACCTACCGAAGGTTCAACCAATAGTCCTACCAACGTACCAACTAATGGACCTACTGAAGAACCAACAAATGGATCTACTGATAGACCAACCAATAGACCTACAGAAGAATCAACCAATAGACCCACAGAAGGACCTATCTCTACTCAGAAGCCAGTTCTTCCGGGAGAATGTTATGACGGAAGTATTAACGCGAAAGTTTGTTGCGAAGGTGTTAGCGATTGGTGGGTCCATTTACCCGACCCTGAAAACTGTGGTAAATTCTACCAATGCGATAATGGTCAAGCTGTTCAGAAAGATTGCCCTGGCGGACTTCACTGGAGTGTAGTTGCAGATAGATGTGAGTGGCCTGAAATTGCTGGCTGTCAAACGTCTCCAACTGGTAAACCAACAGATGGACCAACTAATGGACCTACTGAAGGAACAACTAATGGACCTACTGAAGGAACAACTAATGGACCTACTGAAACAACTAATGGACCTACTGAAGAACCAACAAATGAACCTACTGAAGAACCAACAAATGAACCTACCGAAGAACCAACCAATGGACCTACCGAAGGACCAACCAATGGACCTACTGAAGAACAAACCAATAGACCTACTGAAGAACAAACCAATAGACCTACCGAAGGACCAACAAATGGACCTACTAATATACCAACCAACGGACCCACAGAAGGACCTGTTTCAACTCAGAGGCCAGTTCTTCCGGGAGGATGTTACGACGGAAGTATTAACGCGATAGTTTGTTGCGAAGGTATTAGCGATTGGTGGGTCCATCTACCTGATCCAGAAAATTGCGATAAATTCTACCAATGTGACAATGGCCAAGCTGTTCACAAGGATTGCCCTGCTGGACTTCACTGGAGTGTAGTTGCAGATAGATGCGAGTGGCCGGAAATTGCTGGCTGTCAAACATCTCTAACTGGTAAACCAACAATTGGACCAACCAACGGACCTACTGAAGGATCAACTAATCGGCCTACCGAAGGAACAACTAATGAACCTACTGAAGAACCAACAAATGAACTTACCGAGGTACCAACCAATGGACCTACCGAAGGATCAACCAATGTACCTACTGAAGAACAAACCAACGGACCCACTGAAGGACCAACCAATGGACCTACTGAAGAATCAACAAATGGACCTACCGAAGGATCAACCAATAGGCCTACTAATATACCAACCAATGATCCCACTGAAAGACCTGTCTCTACTCAGAAGCCAGTTCTTCCAGGAGGATGTTACAATGGAAATATCAGCGCTAAAGTTTGCTGCGAAGGTGTCAGTGACTGGTGGATACATTTACCTGATCCAGAAAACTGCGGTAAATTCTACGAATGTGACAATGGTCAAGCTGTTCATAAAGATTGTCCTGACGGACTTCACTGGAGTGTAGTTGCAGATAGATGCGAGTGGCCTGAAATTGCTGGCTGTCAAATATCTCCAACTGGTAAACCAACAATTGGACCGACCAATGGACCTACTGGAGGACCAACCAGTGAATCTACCGAAGGACCGAGCAATGGACCTACCGAAGGACCAACAAATGGATCTACTGATAGACCAACCAATGGCCCTACGGAAGGACCTGCTTCTACTCAGAAGCCAGTTCTTCCAGGAGGATGTTATGACGGAAGTATCAGTGCGAAAGTTTGCTGCGAAGGTATTAGCGATTGGTGGGTTCATTTACCCGATCCAGAAAATTGTGATAAATTCTACCAATGTGACAATGGCCAAGTTGTCCACAAGGATTGCCCTGCCGGACTTCACTGGAGTGTAGCTGCTGATAGATGCGAGTGGCATGAAATTGCTGGCTGTCAAACATCAACTGGTAACTCAACAGATGAACCGATCAGTAAACCTACTGAAGAACCAACTAATGGACCCACAGAAAGACCAACTAATGAACTTACCGATGTCCCTACTAATGGCCCGACTGATGGACCTACTAATGGGCCTACTAGTGGACCAGAAGAAGGAAATTGTTCTCCAATACCAGTCTTTCCACAATGCTACACGGGAATTTTCTCAGCTGAATTTTGCTGCAAAGGCATCAGGAATTGGCAGAAGGTCCACTTGGCTCATCCACAAGATTGTACTTCATACTATGACTGTGTTAATGAAGTTGCAATTTTAAGAAAATGTCCAGAAGGACTTCATTGGAGTATCAGAACTGACAGATGTGAATGGCCAATTAATGCTCAATGTTCTACCTCTACAGGCAATGGTAACGAAAATGATTCTGGAGGTAGCAATGGAGAAGGAGAAGGAAATAACAACGGTACCGTATCAGAAGGATGTCTTTATGGAGAAATCGACCCTAACACTTGCTGTGAAAACGTTCCAGAGACTGCAGATGTTCTTCTGCAGAATAACAACAACTGTCATTCATATTATCAATGCGTTCACGGTAAGCCATTCATACGTTCTTGCCCTGCCGGTTTGTGGTGGAGCGTAAATAGAAATCGTTGTGAATGGCGCAGGAACGCAACGTGTACCTGGGAAACAGAATATTAACGTTATAAAATATTTCTTACAAATATCGCTATATAATATAATT
>JAGJTL010003236.1:625193-638352 GCA_022063505.1 Calosoma granatense
CTACATCTGGTAATGGCTCAGGCGAAAATGGTCAAGGAACTACATCTGGTAATGGCTCAGGCGAAAACGGTCAAGGAACTACATCTAGCTCAGACAATCCTGATCATGATGCTACATCTAGTTCAAGTGAGTCTGGTCATGAAACTACTCAAGGGTCAGGCGAACCAGGACATGAAACTACCACATCAACCAGTATAAAACCAAACACTGATGGCACGACTAAAGCACCAAACCCATTATGTTCTAAGGATGGAATCAGATATCCCGCATCAAATGACTGCTACGGATATTTTGAATGTGAAAATAGGCAATTAGTGAAAAAGGAATGTTCTGGAGGCGCAGTATACAACTGCAGGATAAAGGATTGTGAATTCCAGGAGAACCCACATTGTTGTTCAGTTACCGGTACTACTACTACTACTGTGAAATCATTGTAAATAAGAAGGAAATAATACTACGTGATTATATTTATACATATATTTGTAAAATAATATTACATATTTCAGTTGTTATTAAGCACAAAATGTACATGCACAGTTCTATAAAATGTAGCACGAATTTATTTTATGAAATATATGCGCACACTTGAATTTGTTTGAATTATTTAAAATGAATAATTTCAGCTCTATACTTGCAACAAAGCCATAAGATAAAATTTGATGTTTGTCGTTGCACAAGAATGAAAATAAAAAAGCAATTAATATATATGCATTATATTACTCTTGGGATGAAATAAAAATGTATTATTATAAACATATAGGAAATTCAAACATCTTACGCACTATCAAGAAATTATATATTGGAGTCGTTACAGGTGTACATTTTAAATTCTTTAAAACAAACAATGTTTGTTTTTTACTTGAAAATTGTAGGCTGCAAAATACATTTTTTTTAAGTATTGAAATAAAATTAGTACTTCCAGAACTTATTTCACTTATTGTCATAATTATTGTAGTTCTGTTGTAATCATACATCAACATAATATATTACTGGCTAAAGTCCTAAAATATATTCAAATATGATCCTACATATACATACACAGAAGCAGATGAGGTTTTGTGGATATAATATTGAAAAAGGCAGGTACATTGTTTATTTACCCGGTCCAGTTTATAGTTATCCATCATACCTATATATAAGCCAATATTTTTTTCATCAATTACTGCCAAAATTTAACAATATTTTGTTTTACACTAGCTTTGGCAATGCTCCAGTCTGTTCACCGTATAGGAAATCTTAAGTCGTTGTACATTGCTTTCGTCTATTTCACAGCTTTTGGTAATGATTCTGTTTCGCCGATAGCGAGTATTAAGGTGTTTAACATAGCTTCCGTATATTTCACCGTATAGCAATCCTATATTGCTTACACTTAATAAAGCAACACTCACCAATACTTATTTGACTGCATCTATGTAAGATGTATAAATGTATTATGTAGTGTGTGGCGAACGATTGTAAAATAAAGGGTCTACTACTCCAGTAATGGGAAAAGCGTGACGTTGTGTATATATGTGTGTACGTATGATAGAGTTCTTCAAGAGCCTGGCTGTCCATTCACTAGTGTGGTTAGTTCAGCACTGCCTAACTTCACTAAATTACGAGTTGTTTGGTTTGTTGCTCACCCAAATTAATTTATTTGTAAAACAAAAAATATTATCTTTTGAGACAGTGTTAGTATTTCTGAGATTGTTGTTGTCGGGTTTTGTCCCAAAAATAATGCTGTTTAGTTGCTCATGCACCTTTTTCTATTAGTTTAATCTTAGAAGTAAGGCTGTTCAATGACATTACAGACATCGAGAACGTCGTATCATTCTCCCTATTAGCCATTGCACAACACGATTTCATTACAACATTTCAGTCATCAGTTGAACATGAAACTCGTTGTAACGAAACTGGAGGGATGTATTTCGAATATAATAAAATGATTTTGTCCATTACCATTGTAGTTATATATATACCTGTATACTTGTCCATTGAACTAGTTGCTTTCCTGTTTTTAAATGTTAATAAAATATATTTAGAAATATACAATTTCCTTTATATTTATAATACTTTTTATAACATACTAAACTTTACATTTGATTGAATAGTATTAGTTCATTTCATATGTGTAACCTCAAACTACACCAAACATAATTGGTGATTGAAACAGTGTTCTACAGACATCACGTGTGTACACGTTTAGTATTTGCCAGAAACAGTGAAATATGTACATTTTGTATTCATTTAGACAAAGTAACAAGTAATTACAATAAATAAAATAGTCCTTGTGTTGGCCTTCATTACCTATATTTCTTTAATCAGTTTTTCTTTCAATGAATCATGTACGACAAGCAAGATATCACCTTCACGACAATACGATACCGACAATATCATTAATATTCTATTTTGCTTTTGTGGGAGGCAACACATTTATGTGAACAACTTGGTTATCAATGTAAATAATTCCCAGACATTCCTATACCGGTTAGTTAATTTATGTTTCAAAAATATGACTAATAAGCTAGCTGTTTCATGTTTGCGCATGTACATGCAGGGTGATTAATGGATATAACGTGAGGACATGTATATTCAGACGAAAACAATAAAAAAACTTAACCTTCGAATTAACTGGAGCATATTCGTGAAATTAGTGCCGACTTTAGAGGTGTTCGAGAGATAGAGAGCGCATCTGTCTGATATACAGAGATACACGCTAAGTTTGTGCCAACAAAATGGACCAACACATCATGCTGCCACGGTGTCAATCATATTACCACAATACTATTCGTATCATATTTACCTCTATTTTTTAAAACTTATTCTACTAATTTTCAACTAACTGAATTATTGCGAAATACAATATTTTAATTCTTGTATATTTAATCCTCACCCGAATATACCGAAAAAATTAAACCTGACACAATATCTTAAATAACAAATTAAAATAACGAAATTTATAGTGTATATTCGATTTGGTATCAAATTGTAATCTGGCTTTTACAGCAGATATTTAACTAATTAAAAGAAATATTTATGTTATCAAAGTAATATCATTTCGAAATGACCCTATTAGTAGCGTAGTGCAGTATCTGAAACGATGTATTTTACGAGAATACATATGTAATGATAATATTACGATTTATCGCACAACCGTATGGTCTGCGTACATTTTGTTTAGATGCATTGCACTCCTTGAATTGTGGATAACAAAATGTATGTACCTGCAATAAATACTGAACATTAAATACATATTGCGATAATGAAATGCAGTATTTTTTTGTGGGTGTCTTCCTATTTTTTATATATTGCTGTAATAATTCCCTTATCTTAGAACATATTTTACAAATACTGTTCTTGTAAAATATTTCCCAAACTTGATTCAATAAATAAAAGATAAAATGTCACAGCGAAACTAAACCTAGGAGTATAAAAGCACTTGGTTTATTCTGATGCAGCAACACAGTCGTGAACCACCAGCATGAAAGGTAAGAACAATCTAAATATTACATTCATACCAACGAAAACTCTTATCGTAATATATTCAAGTTACTTGTACGATATTCAGTTGCATGTTATCATACAGTGAAATAATAGTTCACTAACATACTGTTTTCCTCACCGCACCACTAAAAATAACATAAGAGTATATATAAGTAGGTATATTTGATTGAATTTTCATTAAATCCAGAAATTGGAATAATTATAATAGAAACATTATACAAAAACTTTGCATAATAACGAATATTGATTTATTATATATTATCTACTGATCCCATAATGGATAAATTTTAAAATTTTAGAATTCGTGCTGGTTTTTCTGTGGCTTATAAGCAGAATTGCGGCCAAACATGAAGTACATATGGTCCCAGCCCATGTACTTTGCCCAAATGTGAGTAAAGACCACGACATCCTGCTTCCTGATCCACACGACTGCTCAGTGTACTATAGATGCGAAAATGGTTATGCGATACCACAATCATGTCCTGACGGCTTAGAATGGTGCCAAATATTAAGCGAATGTACACTACCCATACTGGCAAACTGTACAATATCCCACAAAGTCGTAACGTATTCACCTGAAGAACTGGCTACGTACAACTCATCAGGTACACCATCACCAAGCACACCTACACCACCAGAAACTCCATCGCCAGTAGATAACATTTGTCTAATTAATGGAGCCAGGATACCCAATAATTTCGACTGTAAGTCGTATTACGAATGCAAAAATAATGAGCCAGTACTCAAGCATTGTCCTCCTAAGAAATCGTACAGTTGCTGGTACGGCAGCTGTGTGAATGACAAAAAAGCCAATTGTATTCGAGATGGTACACAAGACGGTAAGAAATGTGGCAAGAATGGAGCAAAATTGGGTCATCCCGATGATTGCACAAAGTATTACGTATGTGAAAACAAGAAAGTAGTCACTAAATCATGTGAAAACGGAGAAGAATTTAATCCATGGTTCTTGCAGTGCTACAAACCAATTCTTGCTCATTGTCACCCTGGACCACCAACTTCACCAACTACCACAACCACAATTGGTACAACTCCTACTCCATCACCCACAACTGACATTTGTCCTATTCCAGGAGCCACGCTACCAAATCCTCTAAACTGTAACAGTTACTACGAATGTCAAAATGACGAGCCAGTTTTGCAAGAATGTCCTCCAGGATTGGAATACAGTTGTTGGGATCAGCAATGTTTACCACCAGTCATCTCGGAATGTGCAAACAATATTAAAGAGAATGACACTTGCACAGGAAATGGCACCAAAATTGCAAACCCAGACGAATGTCATACTTACTACGAATGTGACAATGGGGTAATACAGAAGAAAAATTGCGATGACACCTTACAATACAATCAATGGTTTGAAATGTGTCTGCATCCAGAATTGGCTCACTGCAAACCTAATAATACTGTTACAACTACGACTGAGAAAGTGACTAATACAAAACCTCCATCAGAGACTGAAAATATTTGTCCCATTGACGGTGCTAAATTACCTAATCCAGAAAAATGCAATTCATATTATGAATGCAAAGATGAAACACCGTATATTCAATACTGTCCAGATGGTTTTGAATATAGTTGCTGGGATCAGGAATGTTTGCCAGATGAATCGGCAAACTGTATTAGTAAAAATAACCAAACTGGACAGCCATGTAGTAATAACGGCGACAAAATGGCAAATCCAAATGATTGCAACAGTTACTATGAGTGCGTAGATGGAACAGTTGAAATAAAGTATTGCACAAAGGATTTAGAATATAACCAGTGGTACGAATCATGCATGAAAACTTCATTGGCTCATTGTAATGCCATGCCAGGACCACAAAATACTACATCGACTACTACAACTAATTCTGAAACAACGACACCATCAACTGAAACAAGTACAGGTGAAAACGAAATTACAACTTCTCCTTCAACCCCATCAGAAAATACTTCATCGATTAGTACAACTGAACATGAAACAACGACACAATCCGATGGACAAAGTCCTTGTCAACCTGGATCAACTACTCCACCTTGTGGTCCATCCTCAACGGAAGATATTTGTCCACATAACGATGTAGCATTACCCAATCCATCGAACTGCAGTCTCTTCTATCAATGCGTGAATGGTACACCACAAGTCAAGCAATGTAATGCGAGTGAAGAATTTAGTAGTTGGCTCGGACAATGTGTAGACACAAATACAGCGATTTGTATCGGTGAGGGCTCAATAGAAGGTGAATTATGTGCTGTAAATGGAGAAAAATTGGGATATCCCCAAGATTGTGGAAAATATTATGAATGTGTGAATAACTCGGCTGTACTAAAATCATGTCCTACTGGCGAAGAATTTAACGTATGGTTCGGAGCTTGTTACGAACCGAAATTAGCACACTGCCATAATTACCCTTATATTACTACAACTACAGTAAGTACCGAAGGAACTACAGTAACCCTGTCGCCGATAATTAACATCTGTAGAGAAGATGGAGACTTGTTACCAAATTTGTTAGACTGCAGGTCTTATTATGAATGTCAGAACAATACACCTGTTGAAAAGATGTGTCCGGAAAATTTATATTACAGCTGCTGGGATTTGCAGTGCTTGCCACAATCTCTGGCTCATTGCTCTCATAATGTTGGCAGTAATGATTCATGCGAAGATAATGATCGCATGCCGAATCCGGAAAATTGTCATACTTATTACGAATGTATAAATGGTACAGCTGAATTGCAACACTGTAATGACAGTTTAGAATACAATGCTTGGAATGAAATATGTGTGCATCCATCACTGTCTCACTGTGTATCAAATATAAATATAACGACTACAACTGAACAACCTTCATCTACGCCGCCACCATCAGAATCTAAAGATATCTGTCCTATTGAAGGAAGCACCTTACCTAACCTACAAGATTGCGGTTCATATTACGAGTGTCATAATAACCACGCAGTACTGAAAAACTGCACAGCAGGATACATATACAGTTGCTGGGATCAAGTATGTTTGCCGGCTCTTACAGCTAATTGTCTCAATAAAGACAAACAAGAAGGACAAGCATGTTCTACTGAAGGACAGAAACTACCAAATGCACAAAATTGTAGCACTTATTATCAATGTGTCCAGAGAAAGGTACAATTAATGTCCTGTGAGTCTGGTTTGGAATTTAACTCCTGGTTCCAGAAATGCACTAAAACTTCTTTAGCATGGTGTCACACTTACCCGTCAATAGAGTCTGGTTCAACTGAAACTACAACTTCAGAAACAACTGAGTCAATTTCCACCACATTATCAACGAATGTTACTCCTTCACCTACCTGGAACATTTGTCCCATAAATGGGGCCACGCTACCAAACGAATTAAACTGTACATCGTACTATGAATGTGAAGACCAATTGCCAGTTCCTAAACAATGTCCACCTAACTTAGCATATGATTGCTGGGAACAAAAATGTACTGCAGAAGAAGCAGCAACGTGTATCAATCAAGGTACCCAGGAAGGTCACTCTTGCTCGAATAATGGCGAAAAGTTACCTAACATAAACAATTGTGGTAGCTACTACGAATGTGTAAATGGTACAGTACATATTCAGGTATGCGCAGATGGTCTATTCTTCAATCAGTGGTTTGGAATTTGCGTCGAAATTACGTTGGCTCATTGCCAGACAAATTCATCTACAGGAGGTACTACCATTACTCCTGATCCAGGCTATGACATATGTCCTATTGAAAATGCCTTGCTGCCCAATCCAACTGACTGTTCAACATATTACAAATGTGAAAATAAAATTCCAGTTTTACAAATGTGTCAACAAGGCTATGCATACAGTTGCTGGGACCAAAAATGTCTTCCAGAATCAGAAGCTGACTGCATTGCGGAGGGTTCACAACAAGATAAAAACTGTAGTAAGGAAGGTCAGCGATTACCGAATATTGAAGACTGCAGTGGCTATTATGAATGCAAACACGGAAAAGTAATTAGCAAACAATGTCGACTAGGAACACAATTCAACAAATGGTTTGGAATATGTTTGCCAAAATTACTTTCTCACTGTGAGACACATTCTACATTACCACCACCATCACCGACAACAACCCATCCTAAAACTACACTTACTCCGTCGCCAGATCACGATATATGTCCTATCAACGGTGCACTTTTGCCAAATCCCAGCAATTGTTCGTCTTACTATATTTGTGAAAATGGCAACCCGATTATTCATTACTGTGCTATTGGTCTTGAATACAGTTGTTGGGAACAAACCTGCCTTCCGCCTGCAGAAGCAAATTGTATTGCACTTGGTTCTCAGACCGGAAAGAATTGTTCAAAAGAAGGACAGAAGACACAGAATCCAGATAATTGTCATACATATTACCAATGTGTCAACGGAAAGGTGGAAACAAAATTCTGCCCAACCAATTGGTACTATAACAAATGGTTTGAAATTTGTTTCCCGTCGTTGTTACTGTCGCACTGCAAAATTGATCGACCTGTAACTCCACCCACAACAGTAATACCAATAACAACGTCTGCTCCATCACAAGACGTGGATATTTGTCCAATAGAAGGTGCACTTCTACCTGATCCAATGGATTGTAATGCCTACTACAAATGTGAAAATCAATCGGCAGTACTACAACACTGCCCAACTGGTGAAGAATATAGTTGTTGGGATCAAATCTGTAAGCCAGCTACTGAAGCCGAGTGTATAAATTCAGGAGAACAAGTTGGTAAAAAGTGTTCCAAGGAAGGTGAAACACTACAGGATCCAACAACTTGCTCAAGCTATTATCAGTGCGTCAAGGGAGTAGTAAAAAGACAATACTGTTTCCCTGGTTTCAAATATAACAAATGGTACGGTCACTGCGTACTATTCTTCCTCTCTCATTGTAAAACCATTACTGAAACATCGTCTCCATCGACTAAGCCTACACCTGAGTATTCAACAACGCCGGTAATACAAAGTACTCCGAGTCCATCACCTAATGCAGATATCTGTCCAGTAGAAAATGCTTTATTACCAAATCCAGCTAACTGCTCGACATATTACAGATGTCAGAATAGTACCCCAATTTTACAATTATGCCAAGAAGGTCGGGAGTATAGTTGTTGGGACGAAGCATGTCTTCCACCGAATAAAGCAAATTGTATTGCAGTTGGTTCTCAGACTGGAAATAAATGTTCAAAGAATGGAAAACGGATACAAAATCCAGAAAATTGTCATACATACTACCAGTGTGTTAACAGAAAAGTAGAGACAAAGGTGTGTCCATTAAATGGGTACTATAATAAATGGTTCGAGATTTGTCTACCCACATTATTACTATCTCACTGTAATACTAATAAACCTGAACCTCCAAAAACTACACCAACCTCGATTACAACTACAAGTACAACTTATACGCCTCCAACTACAACTGGATGTGGAAGTAACGGTGCGAAATTTCCCAACCCGAAACACTGCAGACAATACTATGAGTGCGAGAACGGATCACCCGTGTTGTATAGCTGTCCACCTGGATATTCGTACGACTGTTGGGACCAGACATGCACTCGTACAAGTGTCACGAGATGTATTGACACCGGGAAATCTTTCTTAGGTGACAAATGCGCAAAGGATGGACAAACGGTTGCAAAAGTATCCGACTGTAACAAATATTATGTATGTGTAAACGGAAAAATTGTGGAGAAGAAATGTGAGTTCCTACAGCAATACAGTTTTTGGCAATCCAAATGTATGATAGAAGGATTGGCCAAATGTGCAAATGATAAATTCCTGGGTGTAATATAAGCATGTACGTTATTGATATTTTTTAATGGTGTATGGTATATTGTATTATAATCTGTATATAAATAAAGAGCAATGATGAATTATATTGGTATATTTTTCTGATCAACATAAAATATCATAATCATTATTTCATTACTAACTGACATCAAAAGTCATTGATGTATTTAGCATTTCTATATCAAGTCAAGAACGTTGTTATTCTTTTTTATGAAATTAAGATAAAGTTCGTTCTCGAACCAGATTCAACCCAGAGTCCGTAGATTAGACAACTCAGCAGTTAAAATATTCATATTCTTGCAAATGCATCCAACAATGCTTGTGTATTTATGTAAATATATTATTGAACATACCAACTTGTTATTAACGAATATCACATTGTTGTGCAACTGTGAAAAATATCTCATATTCTAGAAAATCTGTTGGAAAAATTTCATTATCTCTGCAACATCTGGATAAGTATGGATATACATCTATTTTTAATGATATAAGTTCATTGTTCAGTAGACAACACAGTTATCAAAAGCAATCAATTATATAGCATGAACATTTGAATGTAATGCGATTATTCTGAAATAGATATCAACAGATAAACTGTCAGCAACTATTCTTATCAACAACAGCTGATAAGTTTTGAAATTTCTTTATGATTTTCGAATTCTTTTACAATTACATCGTTTAGTTACGGAATTAATACTGTGCCAATAACTGAAGACAATATGTCTATTAAAAGTAAGTTACAAATTATTAAAGAAATACTAAAAATAATCCATATTTTTAAATTATTATTTCAAATATGTGTACATGTTAAGCTGTGTAACTATGCTAAGATTTCTCAAAAACAACCAAAATATATATTGATTGTATTATCTAAAAATGTTAGCATTCCAGTTTTCTTTCTAAAATATCTATTTTCATTTCAGTATTACTTCTGTGTACATTTGTGACAACTGTCCTTGCGATAGATTGTCCATCTTCAACTATTGTACCAATACATTCAGCTGATGAAACAAATTGTGCCAAGTTCAGTCGATGCTATAATGGTCAACTACGCACATTAACTTGCCCTCAAGGTATGTTCTTCGATAGTGAAGAATCAGTGTGTAAGGGACAACACCTTGTGAACTGTGGCAATAGGGACCCGA
Source organism: Calosoma granatense (assembly GCA_022063505.1). Taxonomy (NCBI): domain Eukaryota; kingdom Metazoa; phylum Arthropoda; class Insecta; order Coleoptera; family Carabidae; genus Calosoma; species Calosoma granatense. The sequence continues at coordinate 635,619 of JAGJTL010003236.1, forward strand.
ACGTACCATTCGAAGATCCAGTACAGAAAGTGCTCTGTCCGAATGCAATCAGAGCGACCATTCCTAATCCGGATGACTGTTCTTCTTTCTACGAATGTTATAAAGGCAGAGCATACGTCATGAATTGTCCTGAACATTTGCTTTTCAACAAGAAGAAAAAATACTGTGACTGGCCACAACATGCTAACTGTTGTGAAAATTAACAATAAATAAGTTACATAAGTGAAATATTTAAATAAATACATCATATCGCAATCAACATTGGGTCTTTATCTAAAAATCCTACCCGTAAATCATGTTATTACTTAGGTAATCAACCAACCTTTTTAAAGCAATAATAAAATACAAATCGTCTTATTGCAATTTTCATCAAAATTAGAAAATATATTCCATACATACCTTGATTATAAAATAACTTTTGTTACAAAAGAACTTCTATGGTGACAGCTCCATAATCTCGTTGAAAGATAAGTGTCAGATGCTATGATACATAGATCATGTGACAACATTTACGTCAACATATTTCAGCCAATCAGATTCAAACGATTGTGAACATTTAAATGAGAAATGACAATTTAAAATAAAACAAATTAAGTAAATAATTTTTAATTGCAGTGTTACAGTACTGAAAATCTTATATGATGATACAATAGTAAAATATTTGCACAGGAAGAAAGGAATTATTCGTACATTTTAAGAAGGCACGATAAGGACGTATTATAAGAAAAATCAGATAAAAGTCGATGATTCAATATTGTTCTTGATTCGAGATTAAAATTAAACTTCGTTCTAGAAACCCAGTATTAGTCAAGTATTTTCTCGTGCAGGTATTCCAAAAATAATGAAGAAAGGATACTTATCAAGAGCTTGAAATATGACAAACTGTAATTACAAAAGATTCAATTTTACATTGCAAATAAAATGCTCTATTACTTAATATGATTCATGTTTAATTGCTTTCATATATGCACACTGTTACTGACTTTAGTATATTTAGTGGTTAATTAAGTACTGTTTATCATGTATGAAATGGTATATAGATGGATATATGAATGAGGAAAATCTCTTTCACTAAGAGAGAGAGAGAGCGAGAGAGAGAGAATCATGTAGCATTGGTTCGGAAATGGTTTAATGTAAAATACTATTTATTGCGGATAATAATATGTACAAAACATAGAACAAACATACACTTATGTAACAGTTAGACACTTACTGAGTATAAGTCTTGAATGTAACTTAGAAAAAGCACAGTCGACCGATATATTTATTAATGTACGTAATGTATGTATGAATAGGTTATTTAATAAAAATGTATGTATGTATGTATGTAGGTATGTGTGTGTATATATACTGTAGCCAGTAGAGTGTCCGGGACAAGTTGTATGTAGTTGATAGTTGACACTGAGTTGGAATAAGGCATGTGTATTATATATATAGTAGTAGCGAAAGGAATCACAGCGCTCAATCATATCTATCATCGTCATTCATAACATAACATCACATTCAACAAATACAATACATACGACAGACCATATAGCATCATTGCTGTTGGCGTACTGGCTTGACTGGCTTACACGTTAAGACTAGATAGAAGCGTAGCCTGTTGTAATCTAGGCCAAAATATAGTAGGTATATAGTATAGTATTATGTATGTATAGTAGTTGTAGTTAAACTTGTTAAAAACGGGTGAATACTAAGTTCAAGGCACTGATTTCTTTATTCTCCTCATCGACCAAAGAATTCAAACACACATGAACACACGACACGACATGTTGCAGCATGGGGGCCAACACACATTCGGGTTTTTGTTTTATTAATGTTTAATCAAATCAATCATTGTATGCAAGCTTTTGTTTAATCTTCAATCACAGCTCCTTATAACCTATTAATATATTAACAAAATAATAATAATAATAAAACGGTACGAGACGAGAAGTAACGATGAAACAGGAGACCAGATTCTTGTAACGATTATCGAAATAGAATTGTTAACAGTTAACTGTAAACCTCTGTTACAGCATCTGTACTATGACCTATGAACTAGTTACAGCTAACTGTACAACAGATATTCATTTCGCATCACTAGAGCACAAGAATCAACCAGCGACATGAAAACTGAACTTTACAGCCATTTTCTTTTCAATATGCAATTATATTTATATATGTATGTATGTACGTATAGAAACTACACTACTATTAAAAAACAAAACATATGTCTCACTTTTGAGATGAATAGTTCGCAAATACTAAACAACCAAAGTTAATGCAATCATTTATTTATATATCCGTAGAAAATAAAACTAAAAACACTTTTTAATATGATTAAAAACTGCATAATTTGTGCTGTAGTAGAAATTTATCCAAAATTTTGGCAGATAATTAATACTTCTGTTTCAATTAAAACCATAAATTTTATTATTAAAAATGTGTTTTAACTACTATTATGTATGTGTGATATGCATTGATGGTTTTTTAAATAATGATTTAAAATAAAAAAAAAAGTCATATATGAACCATGTTCATTACAATAGAAATTTGTACAAACTTAGTTCAGAATTTCTAAAACGAATAAATAATTTACAGAAAGACAACAAATGGTAAAGAAGAAACATTATACGAAATGCTGCATATCCCTGCCATTGCGCAGAAATACAATAGATGCATTGTGTAAATATATGGATACAGTCAGTCTGATTTCTTACAAAGTTATGAAACGCATTCTCACTTCTGAGGG
>JAGJTL010003236.1:638382-650065 GCA_022063505.1 Calosoma granatense
GATACTCCTTCAATTTTTCTTGGATAATTATCAGAAACTGTTCCGCTCTACTGATGAATTGCAGGAGCAAAGGTCAAAACAATCCTTTCTCTTTTTTAATGTTCGTTTGTTTCCAGGTTGGAAGTTTCTGGAAGTCGGGTTTCGTCATGCCGAGTAAAGTCATGAAATCTTCACTTGACAAATAGTCCTCCAAATGTGTGGGATCTACTCCATCTGGTAGCGGTCGTTGTAACAACTGTATCAACGGATACGTCGACTGAGTTAGACGAGCCAACTCTGTTTCTACACGAAGTATTTCCCCTGCCTTCCGTCCATCCTGCAACATGTATCAGAATATAACATATGTATACGTTACAATAATGTACATTGTTACACAATATTCTTGCACATAGTATTTAGTTGATAATTTTATACCTTAATGTTCAGTTCCGCAATATCATCTCGGTCCGTCCAGGTGGGAAACAGATTAGTAAACTCTAATGGTTCAAGGCCAGCCCAGACCAAGTAAGCAGGAACGGCCTTCTCAGAAGACCCCTGCCAATAATCCAACGTCGTCTGCATGGCTGCACGTCTCTCCGCCTGCCATCTATGCTGTCCTGATCCCGTCTGATCACTATGCGGTCTATCTGAATCCGAATCAGAATCTGAATCCACTTCAGGCCACCAGCCTTGCCACAGCCATAACTCGTGTCCGTTATCAATTAGGAACAGTGCTGGTTGACTGGCCGAGTATAGATCACTCTGTATGAACGGGTACGGAGTCACATGTTCACTCTGATGTGGACACTGTACCTCGTTAGGTTTAAATACACCCGACACACTACTCAAATGGAACATTCTAGGTGTGTGTTCGTATGTTTGTGAACTTTTCAACAAACTAAAATACAACTGGCGACTTCCGCCCCCTAGAGATTCGAGAAAATCTTTTTCTTCATCACCTTCTGTAGTTTCATTGATGGTAATGTCCACATCATCGGCAAAACCAAACTCAGACGGTTTATTTAGTTTCAGTTTCTTTGCTGCAGCCAAAGCAACGTTACGACATTGTTTCAATGATTTGGCTCCGTGCCATACAGTGATTGTACCTGTCTCGGCTTGTACCAGTAGTGAAGAGGCCCGACTGCGTAATTGTCGCATGCTACATGGCACTTCTAACAGATGTGCTTCGGTTTCAATCTCACCACGACACATAAACAGTCGTTTTGGTTGTAACTGTTCGTCGGTATTCTCCCGTCGGCCTAGATGGACAACCATATCGCCTTGGAACAGGTTCAAGAATGCCGGTGGTTCGGCTCCCTGAGTCACTCGTACTTGTGGTCCACGTTCATGGTCTAATTCCACTGTAAGCAATGCGGCGGCACCTTTTTCATTTAGAGGAGCGCCCTTACCTTGCCAACAGAAGTACGCGCATCTGTCCCGACCCAATACAGCATGCTTCGATGGTTTACCACTTAATTCTCTGCCCGTAACAGTTACAAGATATTCCCATCTTATAATGTAACTATCACCACTGTAAAATTGTCCCAATGATGATTTCGGTAGCAGTTCATACTCATACTCGAGTATATGCCAAGCCGTCACACCAATGGTGGAGATTTCGTAATGACGACTTGATTCTTCATCATAGAAATCGATACCTCTACCCAAATGGCTGCATTCCAGAACTAAATCCGGCAAACTAAGACTGGACTTGCGCATTGCTACAGCGTCACATGGCTTGACAACTATACTGCCATCTACCGACTTCTCGTTATCGTTGTTCTTCACTTTGATTACCCGTGAAAAATCGGGCCAGTCGAGGAACTTTTCACGGAAGAGAATCGTCTCTCCGTGTTGCGTGATTTTGGAGAGTAAAGCCCAATCAGGACGTGTATCTGACAACTTATCCGCTTCGACACCCTCTCGTCTGCCAAGCAACGACACTGCATTTACCGGGCAAATAGCACACTCCTGATAATTGTATCCAGCCTCCCATAAATCTTTAGCCAGTCGCAATGCGATTTTCCGCTGTTCCAAAGGTACATTCCTTCCACTCCAGATATACATCTCTGTACCAAAGTCAAATACCAACACTTTCGAAGAATCTAACATTTCAATTTTCGGTATTGAACCCCAGTACGATTCAACAGGTACCAGTTCGTCATCTTCAAGTTCGTATACCATATTAGTTTCAATGATGGCAGATTCATATATTTCATCTTCATCAGGATGGCCTGCTTCTGTGATTGTGTCATCGGGCGTTGCACCTAACAGCTCCCAGAAAGTTTCTAGTTGAGATCGTGTAGATTTACCTTTCTTCTCGTGGATGGTGATCACTTCATTGCACTTGCAACCTAAATCCTTCTTCTGTTGAATGTGTTGAGCGATTTCCGCGCCTCGAGATTGTTCTATGATGTTCGAGTACAAGCCTACATAGTTGTACACTTGCGTCGGAGTCACGAGAATATAATTATCGCCTTTATTAATACTAGATGCGCTCGGTTCGACAAGACGTGTTTGCACATGTCGCCGACCTTTGATATGCAGTAACATAAGATCTTTGTATGGAAGTAACGATGTACTGGCGTTGCCGCTGCCCTTCTTCAAGGCTATAGCAGTGAAGTCTTCTTTACTTGCCAGTCCAGCCAGTGCCTCGATTGCCATGGACGAATGTTTGGCCACTGAAAAGGAAACAGAATTATAACGTCACCTAATAAGATAATAACAAAATTCAGAAGAGATGTACAATTCAATTCATTTATAAAGTATATTTATTTCTTGACTGTTTGGTCGAATAAATAATAATTTACTGGTATGGAGAATAATGAAACATTTGCCCTTACATTTCTCGACTTTCATACGCCTCTTTTCACGGTCAGCTATACCCGTTATGATCTCCGTGTACTCCTCCTTGATGTCTGACCGTGCAGCGAGAGCTTTGATTGGGTTTCTCGCTGTACCGGCATGTTTTCTTTGAACTCTCACAGTTTTTTTGGTGACCAACAAATCACCACTTTGTCTGGTGACACAATCCAGATCCTCTTCTGTCACCTCCAAGTGTTCGGAGTGTAACTGAGTTCTGGTCACGCTCTCAAAGAAGGTTGTGAAGGTTTCGTCATCAGGTCGTGGAACAACGACTCGTCGACCTTCAGTCTTTGGCACAACAGATTCTGAATCTACATAAAAACCAATCAAAATATGTGTTTACTTTCATTACCCATAACATATTACTAGTAAACTTTTAATTCGATATTGTTCATTGTTAAGTGTAGTTTAGATTTTTATAAATCATATTACAGGGTGTTTATTTTAAACGGACAAATGTAAGATACTACAAGAGATGTAAAATTATGCAAAATATATAAGTTTAATCATTACCACTGTCATTTTCTTCATCGCCGACTCCTGGTGCTGAAACGCTCCTCTTGAACCTTATTTGCGATTCCTTCTGAGGCGAAACGGGAGTGGATATTGCAGGTTTAGATTCGGCTAAAATATTCACAGAATAAATAAACATTGGTGTGTTTATTAGAGAGACAATTAAAGATTATTATGCTCAACAAGGCGTTCTGCATATCTATAAAATACAGTACCGGATTAAAAAACAATTAGAACGGATCTATCAATTTGTCTACATGACACACAAAAATATACTAGTGTAAATAAATACAATAATATAAACAACGACAAATGAAAAGATAACATATTTCAGCTAAAAATAATTACTAAAAACGATCAATATATCTTCTATGTATGAAACGAAATCAATGTTTTAGAAATTTTCCGATGTACGTTGTTCCGATAAACATAGCATACAATTATTTAACTTAACGTACCTTCCTTTCCCCTGAACCTGGTGGCTTTCGGGGTTCGTTTCTTCTTATCGCCATTCGCTGCGACAGCAAGCAAAGATTCCGGCAGATCTTTTGCCTCTTGGTTCATTCGACCTGCCACTGAGAATGTGACATTGTCCTTGACTTCTACACGTTTCTTCCATTCTTGTGATGCGGCGTCTAATTTGTCCTTGTACGCTGCTAGAACGGACGACTTCTCGACGCTCGCAGTTTCAGCAGTTAAGGAATCCTGGTGGACAGTAGGACGTTTCGTATAAAACCACACAAACAGTACAATCATCGAGAACACGGCCATTAATATATCGAGTAACCACCACATTGTCAAAAGCAAAAGTTCTGACAGTTTACGACACGCACGTATACAACAAGACAATGTTTGCAAAATAACTGTTATCTGTGAATTTGTCGCTGGTTTACCGTATAAATTATATGAGTCACTATTTGTTTATCAGTATGTACACATATGCAGTGTCATTTATATGTTCCGTTTATTAACAAATCTTAAGTACTTCATTAATATCTTAATTGTTTCATTTCATTATGCACCGCTGAATCAAAAATTAACTAGAAACACATAATCTCTTATCAAATACTTTATTCGGATATTATCAAAGCACTATGTGGAGATTCATACAAAGTTAATTTTAAATTGGATCTCTTTGTTCATGAATGAATAAATATATATGCACAGGGCCGTGCTCAGTGAAGGTTACGGACCCAAAACATATGACTGATTATAAATAAGAAATTATAAATACGTTTTAGTTTTGACGTGTTACAATCTAAAAAGAAATTAACAGTTTAATTAAAAATAACAGAGAACTGTGATTGTTTTATTAATAATTTAATATAAATAATTTAATACTAATACGAATATTTTTTAGTTAAATTATGCTTTTAAATCGATTTTGTTTAGTAAAGATGTATGTTTTAAAATGTGCAAACTTTAATACACTTTTGTTATCAGAAACACTATTTCATAATGAGATTACACTTCTTTTTATCACTAATGTCCATCCGTAAAAAAACCAAAAGAAAAACCGCACATGGATTTTTTTTTAAATTTTCGATCCAACTACACCGGCATATAAAACGCGACTGATGATCAGCCGAGTGTATGGTTTATACGGTACGGCACGTATGTGTGTATATACGTGTGCACTGGTGCAAGAGAGACGCCGAGAGACAAGACATAAGCCAGTAGTAGCACACATGTGTGAAAAAGTATGACGACCTCCTCAGAGCCATTTCCTTTATATATGTATTAGTATTCCAATGTTTTATTATTGGAGTATAGCAAGCGTGCATACTTAGCACATTGACAGTGGAACCGTGAAAGGAACAAATGTAATATTTATATCAGCGTATTTAATTGTTGTGACGTCACAGTTCAGCCACAGAATACCTGTATGTATGTATGTAAAAGTGCAGTTATAACGAATTAACAAGGTAATATGTATGTAAACATCTTCTCTGTGGGGTGCATGTTGTAAATTAACCATTTATTTATAACATTTAACATAATGAACGGTATGCAGCTCAATAAGGAGATTCGGTCAAGAGATTTGTAATCAAAAAACGACGTTAAATCGAGTATACATTAACATGAAAGACATATATTGAAACAAATTTAATTATAACACTAATTCACAAAAGGGTTTATTCTAAAGACGATGAATTTAGTATAATATTGAAAAGTATATTCTAATGGTTAACTCTAAAATACAGTCGCATGCGAAACGAATTAACTTTTGCGCAACTCTAAAACTATTTTTAAAATATCATATAAATTTGAACATTTCAGCAATGTGACACGAATTTCGCAGTTTCTATAAATACATCGGTCCGCCCACAATTAAATATTGCTTTGATTAATGTAACTGCACTGTTATAATTAGGCACAACGTGTGGCACTGGTAATTAAAACACTTGAAACAAGTGAATGAATTTCACGCTTACACAAACAACACACAGTATAATTAACTGTTTCAATTAAGACATATACACACTGATGGTCTGACGGCTATTTCTTGTATATCATTAAATAGTTTAGTATTTATTGACAAAATACTTGATTTCAAGTAAGAATTTCAGTACTGTATTTCGATTTAAATAACATATTCCAAACGTACGTTATTTGTTGACTAGTAAGACAAGATTGAACACAACGTAAATATATCTTGCAGAACTTAAGTAATTTTATATGACTGACACATGCAGTTGCACGATTGCCAACTGCTAAATTTACTAATACCGGTAAGTAATGCTGTTAGTTGGCATCCTGCTTGCAAGGTCATTTGATTGTTGCTGCTCGATTACTGTAACTAACAAGCATTGTTGAACATAAGATTTGTTTTGTCTTCTACTAACGTTGGCTTGCTTGTTTTGTCCTGTCTACTCGTTACCAATGTGTACTCTCACTTAAGTCGATAAGGAAAAAAACATAAATTCTCGATTGATGATGATGATTACATGATGACGGCATTGTTGGTGACTATTTTTAGTTAATACTGTCATCGTATAGAAACGCATAAACATTAAAACGATGAACTAATATATACTAATGTATATATTACCGTTTGCAAGGAAAGATAATATTAATTTTAGGCCAAGTTTAGAATATTTTTAGAATATATAGGGTAAATTTAGGAACCGTAATGCAATTTGATTTGATTCAATACATAATTGTTACTAAAGACCAATTTGTAGTTATTCTCAACATTATCTTGTTGCAACTATATTCATTTATATGTTAATATTTTAAGTAATTTTGTGCTAAATTTCAGGCTTGTATGTTTATTATTTAAAGTAAAATAAATATTCCATTTTTAAGCTACGGAGTAAAATTTTATATATCAAGGTTAAGATTCAATTTCTTGATATTATCAAAAGGAAAATAAAAAGTGAGTCACTCGGAGTAAATACTGCCAAATACGGTTTGCAGTTTTTGAATGTCATTTACGTTTACTGGGACAAACAGATGCTCGATGAGTCAAAATATAATTAACACATTTAGTAACGAGATAACCGATACAAGGTTACTGATTAGATTAGAACAAATTAAACGTTTAATTAATTTATAGTTTTTTTTTCTGTTAGGTGTGGTAGCTACTCGTACATATATGTGGCACTGGTTGCATAATTGCACGGCGTAAAATTCAATACAATATATCAGTGACAACCAAACTATACGTAATTTAATAAATAATGTTAACAAAACTGTATATTGTATATTTATATTAAAGAAATATTAAATATCACAACCGGTATTATGTTTCCTTCCTAGAATATATATGATAAATAACATTTTTGTGTAATACATAATAAAAATCACATGGTGACTAATTATGCAATCTTTAAAAAATCTCATAATCAGTTTATTCTAATATATTAGTAAAATATTTGAATGTAATTGAGCTGCTATTGTCATATTGTATTCATTTAAAAATAATCATTAAAACAATTATAACAAACATGTAATTGTGAATCATCGTTATCTTGACAATTAAACTAAACATTTCTGTTAAGTCACATGCTGTCATATTGTACACTTTTGCTGAACTCAGGTCTTAAAAGAACGGATATTAATTACACATAGGTATTGTATTACTTACGTTGTACTTATTCTTGGATAGAATGTGAAGTTCGTCATTGGCGGTGTTCCGTTTCGGTACCCTTTTGCGCCATTCGTTGCCATTATTCTGTAACTCTGCGAGACGGTCAGCGATGGTGCCGCCTCCATGCATGTCGCCGGTGCCGGCGGGTCGCAGGGGCAACGTCAGAGAGCGTCGAACACCGCCGCGCACGAATCCCACTTGTCCTGATTCATCGGCATCGCCACCTAGCGTTGATGGTGCATCGAAGTGTAAACTTCGAGTGTTCAACGGTGGTCGTGATACAATATGTTCACGAGAGATGGAAGATTGACTTTTACTCTTTACAAGCTGTGTACTACTGTTCCTGTAAACAAACACACACATTTAGAGAAACAAGCAACTCGTGTGTCAATATATTTCATACAAAAAAACCCCAGAACACAACCACAACAATTTATCCTAACCACGAACCGTTATAATGTGTGGTTTGAGTCCTTGATAGAAATAGTAACGTTATTTAAGCATATTGTGAAATACCACTTAAATTCCTACATCTAAAAGTAATCAAAAAATCCGCTGGAAAAAATAAACAATGTATGTATTTACATGTGTATAAGCTAAAAATACTCTTTAAATCAGAAGAATTTTTTGGTTTCTCTTTCTCTCCCTCTCTATGTCTCCTCTCTCTTTTTATCTCTCTCTGTTTCTCGAGATCTTGAGAGAAACGGATTTCAGAATTTTAATTTAGAAAACCATCGTAAATGTACACCCATACAGAGTAACTGTTATGTTGAAGAATAATTATTAAGTACTAATAACATCGTCAGTACTACCTAGTTACTTAACACAATGTACAAACATACCATTATACATAATTGTAGTGAATGTTTATTTAACTCAAGTTATTCTTGGTTTCTGTTTATTTATTCAGAGACAAACATATATTATGTAATTGTAAAACACTTGACTTATGAACTTAAGTATACATATAGCTTACAAGATACAAGCAAAAATGTACTATCACTGATAATTTTAAATGAATATCAATTATTTTCAGGACTGTATAAGACTTATAAGTATAGCTACTCGAGAAGAAAATTTTTTCTAAGTTTGTTTAACGAATATTACAATAGCAAAGTTAGTTCAACTGTATTGTAGTGCAACTGAACATTAGATATTTTTCCTTTTTACACGAATATATTTTATGTTTTATCGTCTGGCCGTCAGTTCTATCGGTGATAATAAATAATGGAATAAAAAAACTACTGCAGCTATCAACGGGTCGTTAGTACCGATAGCGTAATAGCAATTTACTGGCCGCGCCTAAATTTAGACGTTAAAAATCATCGCTCTATTTGAACTGTAACCGATATTTGAACACGATACAAGAGAACTGGGTTAAGTAAATGTTTCCGTTCGGAAGGTCCATACACCTTACGACCGTTACAGGCTTGCTGAAACCACTTGTATCCACATGCACAGAATACTTTGATTGTGTAGGGTAAATATTTCAACAGCATATACATAAAGTATACAAATTGTACAGTGAATATTTATAGTAATGTAAATAAATAATGTGAGAACAGAATATATAATGACATTAACTATTTATTTACTCTTAAAACACTTTCAAAAGTATCATTATGTTTCTAAATACATAATTACAGCTATTATGTTTACAATTATTACGAAGATATTTATTTAAATTTAACAAATAAATATTATGAAAATGTTGTAATTTTAAATCACTATATAGAATGTTTGTTATTTCTATAAACAGAATTAAAAATTAAATTCTAGTTTTAATTAATCATGTCTGCCTGTGACATTTCATAAAAGTGGGCTTAAAAATTTAATTTACAGGAATATTACCGAGTACTGATGGCTTTATTAAAGGGCGTGTGAACACAACATTCAGGCAAACACGCATATTTAGCGGTATTTATAGTAATGGCGCGATCAGGTGTATTCCCGTGTAAATGATAACACCGCAACGTAATGCAAAGTAACGTTATTACAACTTGCTTAGTTTGAGTTCGGCAATATTCACACTGCACATGCGCACTGCTACGAAAAATATTGCGTGATTATAAATGCATTTGTGCCCTATGTACTAACAGCATGATCACGTGATCTAAAATGGTCGCAATCAATTAGAAATGCCGTATTTCAATGTAGGTATAATTCATTGACCAGATTAATCATTGATGTGGCAAGTGAAATTAATTATAAAGACGATTTGCATATATAAGTATATTTATTACAAAGTCCCAATTGCACGAACAGAATTTACATTCATCGAAGAGTTTAGATCTTATGTTATTCAAATTAAAATAAATAAAAGTTGTAAATACATAATTTAATTAGTAATAATATTATTTAAGTCATACAAGACAAAACTCAATTTCACAAACTTCTTTTTCGAGAGCCCAAATAGTGAACAATATTTGTATTGCATATTTTGTATTAGAATTTTATTCGTAATTATTTATAATAGATATTTTGTTTTATACTTATTCTTAGTTGAATTTAAGTTACATTAAGCCGAAACCTTAAGATTGATAATGGAAGAATTTTTTTCATTTACCAGAGATACTTTAATGTTTGAACAATTAAGATATGAAGAACCTTTTAACAGATTAATAACGTGACCTGACATTTACCCATCCTTTGACCTGGTGACATACAACGTGAACTTTGTCGAGTTTTCAAGCTAGCAAGTCAACCGACTAAAACAACAGTCACGCAACAATATACCCCAATCATATTGGCCTCGAAACATTGTCTTTTAATATCCTAAAAATAACTGTACATATTGAACAAAACATCGACATTTCTATACTCTATTTTTAACGAAAAATCATTTGAACCGAAGTACAGTTCTTATATGATATCAAGTACATAAGAATAATTTCGTTTATATAATTCAACTGTGAATAAAATTGTTAACATTTTGACTGTCGAGCCGATTTTCGTCAAGGGAAAACCCAGTATGATGTGTATCCAAATGTATACACACGGCAGTCAAAGTGTTAAACATGTCTTCATATTGTAATATTCTGACACGTATATCAATAGTTCATACATGCAAACTGAAACTAGTGTTCCAAGTCTAGGTCAATTCGTACACAGTTCAAAGAATCTTATCTATGAAGAATAAAACTGCAGGTTGTCTGAAGAACATGACTGATGTTATCTAACTCTTACATACGTGCATCCTTACAGATGTATGTGTACACAGAGTCAGTACTAAAAAATGGTAACCTATTCAACTGTCCCGGATTTTGCAAATATGTAGGCTGTATAGTTCCAAGGATGGTCATGTAATGTTGCAATACGTATACACTAATGCCAACCATCAAACATTAAATAACCGCGTAACAAGTTTTTAATTATAGTGTGTGCGTGTACATGTGTAATGGCCTCCTCTAAACATCTGGTAATCAACCTGAATATATTTCGTACGTTTTTAAAGACAAACTCGTGTCAGTAGAAGTACCATAGACACATTTGTCCTTCTACCAAATGATCTATACCGTGAACAAAGTAACTTTCTTATCCGCTCAATGGATGTTAAGGTCGCTGGAAACACTGTACAGGTTTACGCTGAACGTGATATAACGTGTTTTTCCGTGTTTGCACTATTAGTCATGGAACATGAAAGTGTGATATATTGATACGTGTAATTTTCGGGTATTGTTTCGTGGTAGAAGAAAGCAAGGTTAGTTAGAGGAGTGTATGAAATGTAATTAATTTTCATTTTGCAATAACATACATTGGATAATCATCATGAAACATAACAGACTGGATAAATCAAATCGAAATGATGCAATATGTTCTTACAGAATTTTTATACATAAGATAATGAATGTAGATGCATATATCAATAGAAAAATTAACTGAGAAGAGAAACAGTTATATTATCCAGGATATGATGATATAAAACGTAAAAGGAAATCACTGCAAGGTGAACAATAAGTACTCACCTGTATACAATAAACATATCTAGTTAGTTTTATCTAATACCTCTGCTAAAAGCATCCTAGATTAGATAACAAAAAACAACAAAATATACCTTCATGCAAATATTACACTCAAAGCTAATTCAATAACAAATTTTAATCATAACGTGTATCACAGTACGTTTATAACGTTAAATTAAAGGTCATGTAATTATATATAAACAAATATCGATCATATATACAAGTATCAAGTTTTAATGATTATTTTTTCAACATATGCAATCGTTATATA
>JAGJTL010003236.1:656115-687827 GCA_022063505.1 Calosoma granatense
CAGGCACCTAAGGAGGCAGGCACAAAACAAACAAACCGACACCTGCTTTAAAAACTAGTTTCGCGTCCGTACCCCATTTAACACCGACACACACACACACAAGACACCGGAGTCATCGTGCCCAGTGCACACAGGTGTAAAGCAAGTCCATATACGGGTAGCCACAACCAATCGACCAACGAATCAGATACAAGCAAACACTAATACACACACTTGTCTGAACCCGTATGACTTGCTGGACACAGTCCGATGCGAACCATCCATCCAGCGAATCAACCAGGGACGGTAACAGTCTACTTTTATAGGCCCATCAAAGTGGAGAATTATTCGATTTTATGTTTACATTGCAAGAGATTTAATGACAAAAATCCGACCGTGGGATTTCAGAGTAACCGCGTAAACTTGAAAATGGAAAAAGGTGACCGTATAAAATGAAGATTTTCATGTGTAATCTTATTTTAATCCAGCTTAGAAATAGTTATTAAAAGGTTACTAGTTTTACTTACAACGATTAAAGTTGACAAAATGAGAATACAACAAATTGTTCTATATTTAATATTTGTGTAAGTCCGGTTCTGTAATATGGAGTTGTCACGGTTGCATGGTTCTAAGAGTAAGTATTCTTTTCTGCCTATTTACATGTGCGTATATCCGTGTGTATATGTGTGTGTGTACTCAATGACGTCACTGACCACTTTCTTACATACAATGTTCGGTGCTATTGTTCGGTGCACCTGACCCTAGTGTTTTTGTGACCCCGAGGAAGCGCCGGAAGTTAAGCATTAAGCAAGTGGGTGGCAACTTCTGTTTCATTGACACACACACGCGCCCATACACAACAAAGTTGTGAATCAATGAACTCGAAAAGGGTAGTAAATCTTTTACACACTACATTAATTAAAATAAACAAATTTCAAAAAACAAAAACTATAACAGTGTCCTTACTTTGTATGTGTGTGTGGGCAGTAGAATTTAATTTTAGAATCACGCATGCTTTTAATTAACTAGTACCCCTACATGCCGAGATGACAATTTGTCTGGGGATATTTATTTGATGAAAAAAGCAGAATCTAGATAAAATGAATTGAGAAGCACTGTACGTGCACATGTAGTAGTAACACCCACATATTCAGACAGGATGTGGTTTAAGTTAGGAAAGTCAACATCCGCGTATTTTTACAGTCGATATTTTTAGACTCTAATTACGGTTTAACCATTTTAGAGCAGCCCATTCAAGGTTTAAAATAGAATAATAATTCGTGATTGTGATGCAGTGATATTGATGTCTGTACAAAATGCAAATGTTAATCAATTTCTGTCCGTGCAAAGGATATTCAAATATCAAGAATTTATACAGTAAATAATGGAATATAAATTACAAATTTGTAATAGTTGTTTTTCAAGATCTATGAAGACTAATGGCGCCTCTCTTCATTTATTAATTAGTTTTGAACAATAATGTATTTAATAGGCATTCTGGTTTGAAATGTATTTTTAATTTTCTGTGTTTTGTTTATATTAAAAATGCGGTAATTTCTCTAGAAATACGTAATATATTTTGAAAAAGAATTCGAAGCTTTCTACTAATATTTCTTACTTAAATTATTACCGGAATTTATATATTTTATTTTTATTTATATTTATTGCAATGTTACTTGAAAATTCAGATAATCAGCCATAATATTAAACAGCAAGCGTCAACAATTCTTAAAACTTTTAAATTTAGCTCCGGGCGGTAAAATTTTTGGGCACGGTACTGTAAAGAAAGGGACTCACTTTAAAAACTTTACTTTGTATGTTTTTCATAATATATCACCTACATATTTTACGTTCTTTTTGTAAAGTTGAAATAAATAATTTATTTAAAATATAACAAATAATATTTTAACCTGCGTATTATTAATTGTTAATTTAGTTATTTTAATTACATAGATGAAAACAGCACTGGCAATATTATAATTGATTTTAAAGAAAGTAGTTTGTAATAATCTTACTAATGTCGATGAGGAAATATCAATTTATTAAAAATACATTTTCAAAATAATTTATCGATGATGTAATCGCATGCACAAAATATCAAAATAATAAATTATGAAAAAGAAATTCTCCGTGTAAGACAGCATGTAATTATTAATTACAAGACTATCACTTTCATTGCGAAAAAACTAATAATTACATACACGAAAGATCTGAACAATACCGAAAGACAACGCGTATAAGATTTGCTTCGTTCAACATGCAGTGTAGCGTAACGCAACGCAACGCAACATTCACGGGGTAGAGGATTTACGTTTTTACGAAGATAGTATTTACGCAATACATATTTTCATCTAGATAAAACCGGACATGCTAAACCTGGGCTAATGTTGTTACTGGTCGACACTCTCGTTTTGTTAGTACACAGTTTAAGAGAGTTTCAGTTTCGAAAAACAGGTCTACATTTTCAGTTGCCCACAAGCTATGCTTTCACTGTCACATTATCAGTTTTGGAAATCAAATAAAATTACTGTTTGCTTATTGGTCAGTTGCATTAAAAACATAATTTAAAACAACAATATGGAATTGAAATATTAAATAAATTTTATTTATCTGTACTTTTAAATCATTAATAATAATCAAATATAAAAACAAAATCATATCGAAATATACACAATTGTAGAATAAACGCTTTGAAATAATCATTAAAATACAAAATCTTACTCCATCTTGGTAATACTAAATATTAGATGAATTTATTTAAGAAAAACTATATGAATAAAAGACAATCTTAAATTTAAATGATTTTAAATATTAAAATCGGTGTAAAAATGCGTAACGGATATCTAGAATTGAGAAACTTTTCATAATCAATGAAATATTCCAGTCACCATGATTTTAATCTTTTAATCTTCGTGAGAGATTACGCTTAAATTACACTTCATCTCCACGGAGTTAGTCAATGTCACACCCAAAGGTTATTACACTCATATATTAAATTATAAATTGCTTAGTAAAAATAGTTTTATCATAACAGGTATATTTTGATACGGTATATATGTATATTCAGGAGTAACGTAATACTAATACATATATGCATAGACTAGTGTCATGGTACGGTATAAATAATGTCATTTGTTTGTTCCTGCATTACAATATTACATATGTATACGATGACCTATTGCATTCAAACAGTCATTCAGATTATTATGTACGGTACATTTTCTTATTTTCGATATCGTTATTCATTAATATGTACAAGGAATATTTTTAGTTTATAACGATGATATAGTTACCATCAGTTGAAATATGCAATGATTCTTGATATTAACGACAATATTCATATCATAGCCGATCAAATAAATCAACTTTCTAGTCATCAACAATTGATTTCCGATTACTCATAGTGAAATCGTGACATTTTAACAATCAACATCATGATATAGTAATACATGCAGAGTTTGCTAGCATCCGTGCGAAGATGCTACAGTGTAAGAATCTATTGTACTCTATACATATTTCCTTCACCTGTAAACACTAGCCGAACATCAACAGAGGTATCGACAAGAGTGGGAGGTAATTCTGCATACATTACACAATGTATATGAATACACTGTACGTACATATACCGGGTGTTTACTCACAAACGCAATGTGAAGTTTCCTCAAACACAGAATAGCAGTTCTTTACTTCTAACATTACTTTTATACTGCATCCACTTATTTGGCAAAATTGTTTAACCAAAATATACCAGCTTGATATTTGAATTTCTTCTTCTTGAGAATTACAAAATATAAGAAGAAAATTATAGATAAGTTACAATTATTTGTTTTTTACTGAATTATTTGCCTGGATCAAATATATTCTGGGAATCTAATATGTAAAATATTAACATTATAGTGAGCAGGAAAACATACACCATGCACAATATGTATGTGTTATGCATGCACGCCAACTCTATGTATATGTAGGTAATATGTGTGCAGCTGTATTATACATGTACGTACACGAACTGCATGTAATGGCTGTGTGACGTCACATACATGTGCATGTATTGGTATATACATTACATGTATACATGTAAATCGCGGATATGTGCAGAGTAAATGCATTTGGCATACATACTCAGCCAGGATGAGTGGATTGGTATGTCTGATATGGAATTCAAAATAAATATCCGGACAATGGCGTACCCTACATTGTTCCCACTAAATTAGTCTTCAAATTTAGATATATGAATTTTTAACCACATAACTATGTATAATGCTCGTTTATATATCAATATATGCTGCTTTTTATATTTTTACAGACTGCATTGATAAATTAATATAATCATGGGTATGCTTACTGTATTCTTTGTCTACGGCCAAACACGAGTTTCGTAGCACAAATCTAATTTTTTTCTGCTAAAAATCATTGTATTATCAGGAATTTTTTTTAACTACGCCACTGGCTGCATACATTCTTAGATATTCTTGCACGTACCCCCATGATTAATGTGTTCAAACCACGCAGTGCATTCACATTATAATAAATAAAAAATATTATACATTCAAATATAAATCACGTCTATTTTACGCATAGAATTTTAAATTCTTTTTAACACATTCTTAACTATGGACGAATATTAATCTACACTATTAATAAATCATACGTAGTACCAAATATTGATTTTTGGAAAATTTTTAATGCGACAATTCTTATCATTTCAAGTTTCCGCACTCGGTGAATCAACGACAAATTTCAGAATCGTTATACAAATTGCAAAAACCTTTGGAGCTGTTTATTTAATCAATAATTTCTGTACGATAATCTAGCATAATACTAAAATACAACAAATACTAAACTGTAATTTCGTTTATCAAGTTATGTCAAATAGCGAAATTATTCAATATTGAAACATGTTAGATAAAAATAGAAAAAAATTAATAAGACTTACTTTTCTTTCTGGCGATTCAAGGCAGCTTGTCTTCTGCGGGCCACAGCTTCATTGCCAATAATACGTTTCACTTCCCGTCCACCGGAAGATTCACCATCAGATGTCTGTGGTGTGCCCTCGGTGCTGGAGCTCATCTGCTGCACCTCCTCCAAATGTCTCCTGATCTTATTCCTGATGTCCATTTCTTTCACACATTCATCCACCTTCATTCTAACATTATCCAGAACATCTTTATTCCGTTTATTATTCACTGTTTCTATATCCTCGCGAACATCTTCTTTCAAATTCTCTTTCTCATTAGTGAAATCTTCATCACGTAATTTTTCCTCTTTTTCACTGAACTTATACGTTTTCTTATTGAGATTGTCCGACTCGGAGGATGTTTCTTCGGAAGACATGCCCTCATCTTCGGAGGAACCGCTCTTGGTATGTCCATTGGACCAGGTGGGGGATGATTCTTTTTTAAGTATTGTTTTTAATGGTTTTCTAGGCACAGCTTCAGGGGATGGACTGCTCGTAGGGACGGGTGATATGGCAGATTTTGACTTCAGAATACCACGGACTTCACTGGTCAGCATTTTAGCTGCATGCTCATAGATTTTATCTTTTGCATTACGAATCGAAAGACCCTCTGCAAACAGATCAATCAAACACCCCATAAAAATACAAGTTTTATAATAGTTCAGTTATTTTACTAAATTTAAACTCGGATTTAAACGAACAACCAGTAAAACAGTAATAATTAATTTGGAATATAGTCAATTGAAATATTTATTACGCGTTTTGCAGAGAGCAAATATAAATACTGATTAGTGTTTCTGTACATATGTACATATTGTCTGATTTTCTGTTTGTAATGCGAATATTTCTCATGCGAATTTATATGCCGATTAACTACTGATTATGTTTATGAATTTATGCAATAATTTTGGTACGTGAATAATTAATCGTCTGACAACATAAACTGATTTCCATATTTGTGTGTAATTACAAATTAGACCTGTGTATTAATTAATATTCGAGGTGAATATTTATGGAACAAAGAACATCGTTTGTAGCTGCGAGCCCAGTATGTGATGTCTGATTCAGCATAACGCAACATTACTTCGCCCTATGTAATTAGTGTTATTAAATTATTCATCGTTATATGTCTTGTTTGTGGTCCAGAATTCCTGGAAGAAACTAGCAACAACACGACAACAACATACTGCGTCCGTATACACGGAACTAGAAACATGTAATGGACAATTAACTACAATTTATATATCATGGAAATTACTCTCATATTACGGAACGTCAAGTTTAAATAGCTAAATTAAAGTTTAGAATTATTAAATATAAATCAAGTATTTAGTTAGCATTAATATATACTACAAATTATTAAAAAACAAATTATGTTAAAGAAAAACCATACCTTTTTCATAATCAATTATGAATCCACATTAAAAAAAATTAAGAGCAGGCCAATCCCTAGTCTGTCAGACTAAATTTCTGATCACTGCTATAAATTTACTTATACATGTCTTTTTTCTATCAATTTTAATTGCAGAATACTAATAATTGTATATAAGTATACGCGCGCAAGTTCCACACAAATGAAATATAATTATTAGCAAGCTTATGTGATTATAAACAAGCAAACATAAACAAGCACACATGCACGCACAAACCTGTCAATCAAGCGAAGCATTTCAAGTACACTCTGACGTCATGCAACAATATACTAGTACACACATTGTTCTAATACACACTACATCAAACATGCATGTAATGATACATATACTTTCTTGTTCAAACTTGTCATTTCATAACTTTACAAGTACGCATAAAATACAAAAATATAAATTTACTTTTAATTCAAACTGGGTTACATTTGATCAGAATTGACAATACTAAAGCCAAATTATCCTATTTATAAAAGATTTTATCCAAATATTTATGCAACTCAATAAATTGTAATTTATAAATTACATTAAATTACATCATATTTTATATTTTTGTATCAAACTTAAATTAAACAAAAGTACTAAACATTATTCTGTATATTATATTAATTGATTTATTGAACAATTACAAATTAAACAAACACAGTTCAGATCAATAAAAGAGAGTATTAAATTATGCAAAAATTTAAATGAAATCTTTCTCCTTGTTAGTGTTAGTAATTTTAAAAAACCCGTGTATTATTTTAGAATAAATTCAGTGACTGAAAATCAAATATTGTATTTCCTCATCAATCATAAAGTTTAAAAAAATTCCAATTTTTTAACAGAATATTTAATATAAAATTCTGTCATGTACTTTGTTACGCAGATCGAAAACAATTTCTCAGCACAAATCATTAAACTATTTAAAGTATTTGCGCTGGTGCCACGATTTTTGGCAACTTATCCAGATGTGTCAGTTAAATAAATGGCTATCACAAATCTGAGGATATATTTTTTCAATCACTAGAATTCCTAGCGTACAGATTCTGATTCGGAAAATTTACACTTGTGAGTATTAAGGAGTACACAAATATCTATATTTTCAGTAGATGGTAAAAATTAAATTAATCAAAATGAACATCAAAATCTGTACGGTTCACGTTTAATTTGTGACATATTAAAACTATGAATAATAAAAGCAAGTTATTTTCAGAACAGCACAAAAAAAGAATTATTCTTTTGTTCAAGAATTAGTATTGACATATATACAATCACCAGATGAAGACAAATTAGTTCGCAGTTTAGTACCAACACAAAAAAACCCCTAAAACAAAATTTCCCCACCTAAGGTGTCTGCGTCTGGTGGTTTGACTAAAGAGGCGGCTAGTGGACTAATTCGCTTCGCTGTAGCGGACTCAACCTCTTCCGTGGTGACTGGTTGCGTCATGAACCGAGCATGTCGTGGTTTTCTCACAATGCCAGTGGTTGCTGGTCCACCGCCCGGTGCAACAGGAAGTCGCTCTTCGGTTATCTTCTTATTGAATAATTTTACTCGTTCGGCCAAACTCAGCTTTGATGGATCCGGTTCGTCGGTCGCAGATTGAACTACAGTACAAGATTGGGTGCCATGCAGAATGGATATTTTGCGAAATGCAAGCAGGTTTCTAATGCTATTTATATAATACGTAGGCAGAGATACTGTTGAATCGTGACTAGATACGTATTGGCTACAGAACATATCTGGTGCAATTCAATATAAGCTGCGTTATTATGTGTCCAAATCAGTTTCGAGCAACTCACGTTATACAGTAAATAATCAATATAAAAGATTCCGATCAGGAAGAGATACGTTTATATAAAGATTGAAAACTAATTTAATAACTTCATATATAATCGTTTAATTCTCTGACAGCTCAATTTCATAACAGACACTGTTATTAATATAACTTGTATGATTTAAGAGTTCATTATAATATTACATTATAAAATGGAGTTCAATGATATTTCAGCTACAGGAATGGAAAACTGCAATACATTAACACCATGAGATTCGCAATATTAATTTTTTTCACTATTCATTACTAAGAATCTATTCTGAGAATCATGTTAGTGTTACATTGGACACATAATAACATACAAATCAAGTGCAAAATATGTTTACTCAGCTAGAGCTAACTAAAAAATCAATATTTACGCTAGGATTTAAACAATAAATTACTAGTAGGGAAGCAAAATTATCTACACGCGCAACTAATGTATTTACTGTTTCCTCTGAGATACAAATTCACTCGAACATACCTGTCGACGAATTGTCATCGTCTGGAGTTTCTGCATTCTGCTGATTGGCTCGTACGGCCTCTTGAACTTCGTCCAATGTCACGGGTTGTGTGGCAAATCTGTTTTCTAATACCGATGGGGATGGTGTATGCTTTCGATTTCGGTATCTTTGCACGCCTTTATTTCCAGCTAGAAAGAATAAGAAATTAATTATTTTCAGAGAACATAATTCATTTCTATCAATAATTATTACAAAATAAAATACTTTTCATTTAAAATTAACCAGTAATATTCTAACTGTTTTCAGAAACTACTCGATGTGAATCATGCTTATTAAAGTAGTATAATGAACAAGAAAACATACTTTTTGCCAGACGCACTGTCTTAGCTTCTTCGGCGACGGCTTTCATCTGTGCTTCTAATTGTTTGAACATCGACGCTTTAGCAGAAACACTGTTACTGCGGCACAATTCTTGCGGCGAAGGCATATCGTCGTCTTCGCGTGCAATATCGTCGTCCATGGCGAATGACATTTTGGAAGCAACACCACTATCGGCACTCTCGTTGGGCACTGACGATGGTGTAGTTAACTGACTGTCATTGTTCGATGTTGACGTGGTAGAACACGTTAAGTCTAACGAATGTGACAATTCACCACTGCTGTTTTGATCCCTATAACTGGGCGATGTCTGTTGATCCACGCGAATAGGAGAAGTGAGCCGTTCCGTGGACTCAGCTCCGTCCTGGAGTTTCTGGACAGGAGCCAACCTGTGAACAGAGGAAAATTTCCATGAAAATAAAGCCAGTATTACACGACACATCTACAACAAAACACACGGATGATTCATAAACAGAAACAAATGAAAAACAGTTAACGAACTATTTCATTCAATAGTCCAGACAGACTGAAATGCAAAATTTTTTCCTAACTGTGAAATTTTATTTTCTATTCAATTTTGTTCTATAATTTATCCCAAGAAATTATGTCAGATTAGATAAATACATATTTAAAACTTGAAAAGTATTAAATAATATACTACTACAATGTGCTCTGAACTGTACATAAATACATAATAAATTTGAAACTTTTCTATAAATATTAAAGCTTATATTCCATATACAACGATCGATTCCCACAAGACATCTCGAGTTTCGTCTGCTGTTAACTAATTTAACTTCATAAATGTATTCCTAACCACAACGTTGTCAGACAATAATCAACTTTACCGATAAACTTTCAAGTATACTTAGTAAAAACAGACATAGATATTAATACGTTTCATACAATCAAATACAATAGAGGAGACGAATGTTTAAAAATGTTCTGTAACGTTAAATTCTGTACTTTAAGCCAGTAGCAATAAATACGAAAAATACTTTCGTACATCCTAAGACTCTTTGAAGTGGAACATCTCAAAGCCGGAAGAAGAATTTAAAGAACTAAGAATGCACGTGAAATCCGGTTACTTTGTAGGTAGTAGAAAAAGTTATTCTACGTACAGGTATATTTATCACATATACA
Source organism: Calosoma granatense (assembly GCA_022063505.1). NCBI lineage: Eukaryota > Metazoa > Arthropoda > Insecta > Coleoptera > Carabidae > Calosoma > Calosoma granatense. The sequence continues at coordinate 666,257 of JAGJTL010003236.1, forward strand.
ATCGCTTTATTCAATATCTGCACGCACGAATATCGAATGAAGAGGCACGCGATGTTGCATTACCCATTATAAACAGTCTAAGATACCGAATAAATCGATAATACCGAAACAATAAATAAAAGACCGTAACCAACATATGACTGTAAATAATGTAAAGAAGCTTTGCTTGGTGCCAATGCGAATCTGGTACGAATCCATCCATGGCTTATGCAGAGTGAAGAGCATTACATACAGACGTACAGTACAGAGTATGTTTGTGCAGACTGTATAGCTTTAAATCGTGCCACCGAGCACTATTTATACACGGAAAGAGCGTTGATCGGCTTGCTATTGGTCGATCTGACCTCAAACACTGACGCTGCAGAATCTCTATAAATACATACACGCACAGAACACGCAAAATGTTCACTGACAAGCCTAGTGTCACCTCGGGACAAAGTTAAATATTCTTCAACAGGAAGAACTAGAAAACATCACTTTTCCAAAATAAACATGCCATTTGTTCGACTCTTTGGAATAACAAACTGTAGTTCCCGTTCTCTCAATGAATAGGCTAGCCAAATTTTAACATTTCATAATGATGCCAATTTTTAAAATAATAATAACTTTAATTCAGAGCACGTAATTAAAAAAAATTTTATAACAGTGGGACAAAAATGTAAAAATTGAAAAAAAAATAGTGCAATTACAATTACAATACATTGATTAATATTATTCATATATCTAATCCTGTAATATTTACATACAAAATGGAATAACTCTTCTGCATATTGAAATTTATAAATTAATTATTAAATAATCTTTTATACAGACATATTAATGCACAAAAACAATAATAATTATGTTAATTAATGTTTGTATTACATTTAAACTCACTATATTTACAAATTTTCTAAAGAAAATGCATCAATTATTAGTCTTCCCATATACGAACCTCACGCCGAAAACTTCAAAAACTGTACGTTCCATAATTCACTTCACACTTATTGATAATTATAACACATATTAAACAATTTTTTCAATTAAAAACCCAAAATATTAAGAAGAATGAAGAAAATAGGAAAAAGACCAAACTACATTTTAACTGTCAAAAATAAATAAACAAAATAAGACACGGCAACAAATAAACATCGTGTATGGCAACGCTGATTAAACAAATAAATTCATATTCAATGAATGAAATGAATTCTGTAAGTTCTATGTTGTGTTTTTCTCGGTAAAATATTGAACATTTTCGATGTTAAATCCTGGAAATGTCACTTTTGCTTACAATGTAATACATATAGAGAAACTGGTTACTTACAGACACTAACAATAAATAAATATCGCCATGGCACAGGGTGCTTGATTAGAATACTAGTTCCATTCACTAAGGCCGGTTTTACACTAATTCTCTCGCCGTCTGGCTGGTGTAAGTGTTTAGCCGAATATACAAAGACAAAGACAGATGCACAGTCAGCGCTAAACTTAGATTTTGTTCTTGGCATCGCGTCGCGTTTCGTGAAAACGAAGAAAAAATCTGTATTTCAAATTTTCGGATGTCAAAATGAACGATGTGTATCGCATGGAACAGTGATGTGACGTGTATAGACAATATATTGTTGTCTGCATGTTACAGCCCGTATAATCGCTAGCTAATACGACGGACATTTCAATAAGAATATAATTCTATAATTATGTATTTCATAAATTAGAACAGTGATGCCAAACCGGTAGTACATACAGGGGCGTAACCAGAATGTATTTAGAGAATTCAACCAACTTTAAATCGGACATAACACTTTAAATGTAATTTTTATAATGTACAAATACGTTTTATCACAAAATACATTTCTTGTATTCTACAGGTCTAAAAGCAATGTTTTAATAATGTTTTTCTAAATAGAAATCAATTAGAAACTTCGCTTGTTAAAATGCAATAAAGCGTAGGAAAAATGTTCGACACAGATGCACTTGTAAGTAAAATGGCGCTGCATGAATTTGTAATTATCTATAGGAAACCGCGTCATGTGCATTAAAGTCACTAGTGTATAATCAGAATAACCATAAATTATCAACTAACGATAAACCATAGAAATACGTTACACAGAACTGCATAAGCGGCTTTTACACGTACATACATTGGGTGCGCAAACTGAAATTGTACACGCCAATCGTGCGCAATATTAGGATTGCGTTAACGAACTTGAATTTCGTGTATATTTCCGTAGTGAATAGATAAAGAGTGTACGTCTAAATACTAAAACCGCTGTATTTGTTACGCGCTTGACGTGATGGCGTAATGTGTTCGTTATTTTAACAGGATTACTGAACTGTTTGTTGTGTGATTACCTTACGTTAATTAACGTGACCAATCGCCGATACGGATAAAAGTATGTACAAAGGAACGTACTAAAGTTACAAAAAGATTTTAGTCTACAACGTTATTAGAATTCTAGAAATCCACTAGAAAAGATTATGATATTGCATTTTGTAGCACTCTTTCGTACGCGCTTGGAAGGAAATAATCCGCACGCGCGCGCGCTCGCGTTCTAATGTGTACGTGTAAAGAGAGCTATACGCTCCCAGAGAAGAAAGAACATAAAATCAGTTGTAGTTCCAAGAATAATTGTGTGTATAGAGTCTACTTGCACAAACAGGTAAAACGTTAATTTTGTAAACTAATCATTACCTATTGACTACATACACAACAATGTAAGTAATTGAAATACCGTGACGCAACAAAATATCAGACAAATACTGTATATATTAATCCACAAGAATAAAATGTTGCTAATAACTCTAATCGTAACGGAGATTGTTGTATGTAACATATATTATTTGAATATGACATCTAACTCGATTTTGAACTGTTCTATTTGAAAAATGAGTCACGTTTAATCCAAATGAATATTCGTTTTCTTTCACCGAATTTCCATGTGTTTTTCGTATATGACAAAGACTAGAAAATAAAGTTTAAGTATCTATTAAAACAAAAAAATATTCTTTCAACAGAAACACCTACATTAAAAGAGTTCTAAACTTGTTGAAAGTTTCTTTCATAAAAGAAATTGCAGTTGTCACATAGTTATGTGATATCATCGCCTCGAAATTTATTACTTTTGATAAACCACACGTAGACTCAAAAACATGCATTTTAAAGTTTTCAGAAATAATGTTCTTACCGTGCGGTTGCTTCCAATTCATCAAAAGTTATCGGTTGAGTCCGGAATCGTCCACTTTTTCTGGATCCCTTCAAGCTGCTACGTTTCGGGATAGCCCCTGTCGATGGGCCGGCTTCATTACTTTTTTCAAAATTCATCACCATTTCGAACACAGAAATGGGCCGTTTCGGAATATGCGGCTCTTCTTTATTGTTACGTGCTTCATCTCTGCAAGCATCATCTTCAAAAGATTTCTTTAAGTTGATGATGGAGCTTAAATCTGCATCAGCAACTGTGTGAGAACGTCGCACGGACTTCGGTTTACGCAAGAAGCCATCAGGAGATCGTGGACTGGAGGTTCGACTAATATTTATGTTTAGCTCTTCGTCATCATTGCAGAATGATAGACGTGGCCGAGGAGAATTTTCCCGGGAATTTGACTGTTTCAGAATTGGTCTGACTGTCTCGCATTCAGATCCGGACTCTCCAGAATTATGATTACTTCTATTCCGTAGAACGGAATGAATTCTCGGAGAATCTAACCCATACTCATTATTCTCGCGACTTGAATAACTTTCTTCTTGTGAATATTTACGCGAAGTCTTTAATATAGGTTTCATTGGTCTATCATCTTGTTCATCCGTTTCGGTACTGGATTTCTTTTTAAGGATGGGTTTGGGAACCTCAGGATTCAGGGTATCCATGGTCGGGTTTTCATCGGAAAAACTTTTCTTTTTCAGGATAGGTTTGACAGGTTCTAAGACAATCTCAGCGCCGCCTGCGGCAGCCAAAATAACAGCTGTAGCAATAGAAACATGAGGGGAATTACCGGATGAACCGGAACTACTAGTACCTGACTTTCGTTTTAATATACTCTGTGGTTCCGGCGAGCCCAATGATCTTTCGCCGAATTCATCCTCACCGCGACTGTGCTTACGTTTCAATATACCTTGCGGCTGGAAATCTGGTGAACGTGTACGAACCAGTTCTTCCAGTGAAGATCGTCTCTGGTTCTTTAATATCGGCCTGTAGTCACTGGAGCCTTCGACAAGAGCGACATCCGGACTGTAACTGCGGCGTCGAATTACATGACTTTCGTCTAAACTGCATCGTTTTTTCAGGATTCCGGGTTTCTTGCGAGCTGGAACAGGATCAATGACTGTTGGTGAAAAAGTGACAGGAGGGGTGGCAAAGGACGAAGATGCACTATTCGACGAACCTGGTTCATCTTGTGAAGATTTGCGTTTCAAAATCGATACAGGGCCCTGTATCTGAACACTTGGCGGTGGTATTATTACCACAGGTGTATCCTCGAAGGATTTCTTTAAAATGGAGGACGGCTTAGAAATATCCTCGTGGTAACCATTGTGGTTCTGATGGTCTCCACCTGCTATCTCGATAATCTGATGGCTTGCACTAATGTTACCATTACCTTTCTCAATGTGTGCACTGGAACCTGTGGATTTTAACTCGTTCGCTACTACTAGTCTAGTCGGGGTGATAGTTGTCGGTCTGAGTATTTTCTCGGGTGATCTAGACGTGCTCTTCTTCCTTATGTTATCTATAACTACGATATCTCGGCGTGGAGATTGTTGGGATCTTGTTAATTTTTCCACTCTCGCCAATGTGTCCTTGGTTAGTGCCGCTAAATTGTCTATCCGTTTTGCACAAGCGGATGGCACCCTTCTGGTGCTTCGATCACTTTCTGTCAACAATTTCCTACCACTGCTCGTTGGCTCGTTGTCACTTGGTAGTCGGACCTTGTCATAATCGCCAGATAGTCGTTTAGATTTAGTAACGGACTTGTCGTCACTGGACGATGTTCGTCTGTTTCTTTCATCTTCCATTGCTCTGCGTGACCTTAAGTCTCTGTCGGAGAATGATTGAAAGTCCTCCTGCTCCGAAGAAGTGGACTTCTTCTTGTCTGGGTCACACTTCGGTCTAGGGCTGGATATATAGACTCTTCGTGTCGGTGTACGAGCTTTCGTATTTGAGCTGTTCGAATCAGAAGATGTCACGCCACGTCGAGCGTTCTCCATGTGCACACTTAAATCGGACCGGCGGAGGGTTGGTGAGGAAATAGGTACGGGACCACGAGGTGAAGAAGTGAGTGTACTAGATGTAGATACCGACGGTGACAACAGCGGTGTTACGCGTGCTGAGTTGCTATTAGAGCTGGAAGACTGGCCGCGCTCCGTCAATGATGTCAGGATATCATTTGGGTTAAGGGCGCGTCGACGACGGCGTCTAGTTGCGCTTTCATCTGTAATACACATATAACATACTTTATTACATATAGAGCATATTAAAATTCTATCAATGTCAAGGGTGCATAGAGAAATTTTACAATGGAAATGTACGAGAGGATATTGATATTGAAATTCAAGGAAACCGATGCGTATGTTGAATTTCTAGTAGGATTAATCCATGGACGAATGGATATTAATGGTAATTAGTTTGAATAATAAATTAATCAAGTATGCACTGTTTAATATTCACAATGGATTCACATTTCTGTTATATATTGTTCATGTACATGCTTTGTTCATGAAAGCTAGTATGAACTCGTGTGTACGTCTGATAATAAATTATACACAGAGATTTACTCTAAACATACTATAGAATTTCGTGTTATATTCAGTCATTTATTATAAAATAAATAATTTTATAAATTATCCATAAGAAATTGTAAAGAATATAGTAGTATAAGATGAAAATTACACAATTGAAATGAAGTGGAAGTAATCTTACATTTCTAATATTACATTGCAGACGAGCGAAGTTTTACCGCTACACTATTAATAATTTTGATCTTCTGTGAAATCTCATAAAATTCCTGTTAGAATTATTACTAAACTATGATTTGCAGGAAGCATTAGAAACATACACTAAAACTACACAGTTAATTCGACAACGACTTACACTGATGCACTGATACATTTAACTGCAGTTTGAATTGCTATACGCAATTTAAATAAACAATAACTTGTCTCTACTAACTGATAACAGATAAGTACTCTGCACTACACTGCTTTTCTCAATAACAATACAGAATCTGTTGTCCATTATCAATATCGATAACTGAGTGTACATCAAATTAGAATACATACAATATTTGCAATGTAAAACAACATGACAATAATGTACAACTGGAAATATTTAGAAATAAAAATAATAAAATGTAAAACGTATAGATTTTGAAAAGAAATGGTTTAATAGGAATAGGTACATTTTGATAAGATAATTTGTTTGAATCCAGTGCTGTAAATCAATGTTACCTGATTAGAAATGTTCTGAACAGTGTCTATAGCATAGGAAAGGTATAGAGTGAGTTAGTGACATTATCAGCAGTTACTGGAACTGAGTACATAACGTTTATCACAAATGGTGGTGCGGTCACCTTATCGCTGTGACCACAGCTGTAGTGGTAGTAGTACAAGACAAAGGGAACTACGATGCGAATATCATACAAGCACATACAAATAGAAACATGTTTGTACGTATCAGTAATATACAATAAAACATATCAACTCCAATGTATGTACATGTGTAATATACACAGACGGACCGCACACATATATTGTCAATGTAACTTTGCACAATTGTTATAATGTGTACCGACACATACATATTAATTATTTCCTTTGATGTTACGTCAAGTAAACAGGATGTAACAAAATTACTAATACAGAATGAAGATTATTGAAATTCAACTCTGACCGTATCCATATTGTGCGAATTGTTTAATTAAAGTAGAATTTAATTAATTCTCATTTAAAATTACGGCCTGAAATGCTCATAATCCAGTGTAATATACATACTAACTAATATCAGAGTATTAATATTAAATGAAACATGTCATTTCGTATATTCATCTTTATATTATATATATATATATATATTGCATACTGAAATTAAGTAATAATTGTTTTTATTATGTACCTGTGGATATGTATTTAAACTTGCTGAAACGAGGTTATATGTATATAATATGTAATTGTTTGTGTTTGAAAATGTACAGTGTAACTAACACTATGCACTAGTACATTGTGTGTGTGTTTGGGGTAGGCCCAGGACAACATAGTCACTCCACAGGTGGCACTGACGTCGCAACACACTGTCACTAAACTTATCGATCGTATATAAAGACATCGCTATGTCGAGCACATGGACATGTATCTGTCTCTATTCAATGTTACTTAAGAGATTCATGTAATAATTATGTTACGTTATTTTACATAAGCACTGTGATGTTTCCAGAATATCCTTTTGCAAAACTAAACACGTTACATACATAAACATGTTATAAACTTTGCAATATAACACGATTTGATTCGCTCCTGCTATTATGAAAACAACAATTTACGTTTAACAGGTTTCAAACTTTAATTGCGATAGATTTTGTTGTGCATAGTGCTCATCAAAGAGTGATGCTGTCCTTGTAGCACATAAAGTTTACAATGGAAATTATACGAGAGCATTTGTAAAATTATTAATTGAAAAGTAACAAGCTAAAACATGAAGTAATACCATATATTATTTATTATTTGAATATAGCGTTCCATAATTTTATTTTGTAAATAAAGCGGATGCAGATTTTTTTGGACCTTTATTTTCCAGTGTGCAAATCAATTATTGAATAATTTAATCCGCTTATCTCACATAAAAAATATGTATTAGTAATTTAATATTTCGTAATGCAACTAACATGAATCCACTTGAAACTGTCTAGTTTTTTATTCATTAATTTGTATATATAAATTAATATGGATAAATTTATACAACAGAAAATCACATAATTGGGTAATGCCTAAAATTATGTGTGTATAAATTATTTATTAAAAGTACATGAGATTGTGATCCAAATGAATGTTTTAATTAAAATTTACTATTGTTCTCTGCAGAAAATGCACAAATTAAAATTCGAATTAAATGTATGTACATTTATATTTTATTAGAACTATAATGTGTAAGTATGCCATAATAATTACGTGTATATCTTGTTACTTGTGACTTGCAAACAGAAAATAATTTTACTGAAAAAATATACAACTGCTAGAAACAGACATTGTGCAGATGTTAAAGTATTTGTTCAAACAATTGCATAAGAACACATATTGCACACTTAAACAATACACAATATTACAAAAATAAAGTTCTAGATATTTATTCATTGTTCTAAAAATTGTTCTCCTATATAATTTATTTTAAGAAACAATAATTTCAAAGCACGATTTCCGAATTCGGAAGAACTGTGTATGAATAATAAATTTAATCGATTTGAAAACTAAATGAGTCAAGCAGTGAATAAATCTTTCCTATGACTGTACAAATACAGAATTGAAATTCAACACCCTGCGCTCGAAAATCAATTAAAAATATGAGTGGAATTATTCTTTTTTGAAATGCAAAATTATTAACGTAAAAAAAAATTAATAGATTGCACGTGTTATATAACATGAATGGGAAAAAATTAAACGATGCTTTATTTTTACTAGTTCCAGAACAAAAAAACGCATACGAATTATATATGTATATACTGAACACACCTGATCTCCACCAGACACAGAACAGAAAACATTCGACTGCCGGTTCATCTGGATATCGTAAAGCTTTGCACCACATCACATTGAAACTTCTATCACAAAATACACGTTGACAAACCAATTTCAAAGTTCACCGAAATATCCACAAAGTATCAAATTCTGATAACTAGCGTACAATTTATAAATCACTTTCATTTCAAACTTTCTTAAGCGCACGAATAAGAAGAAAATAAAGAATCGTATTAGTCTCGTTTAAATGTTGTTACAAGTTGAGCAAGGACAGTGGAAGAGTATTTGTGATAACAAGTTATTTAACCACGAGAACTTCTAGAATTACATCAGTCAGACTGAACAGGAAATTTGTAAAACCAACTGTTCATGAAACAATCACAACAATGAAACAGTTACTTCATTGAGTAGTAGTTGGTTAGGAAACTTTTCACTAACGGTATATAATTGCAAGTGCATTGGCTGCTGTCAACCAGCCACTCACGCAGGTGTTACGGTTGAAACTGAATATGAAACTGAAGGAGAATATTCACTGGACCGCTCTGTCTGGTGGAATGATTTTGGCCAATTCTGTTGAACAACACAATGTAAACAAAGGTGATCGGGTGCGCGAGACATGGACTTCACGTGGCCAAATCGACGGTTGCCATGGTAACCGTCTGTACTGTTGATAACAAGAGACGACGACGTCGGGTCGTTCCACGCGTTAGTATAACACCACCGTCAATAATACGTCCGGTGTCGAGCACAGACGGCGAGGTGCATACTGCTAGTGCTAGCAGGAGCAGCAGCACCACTAGTAATGGAGGTGGTGGTGGTAGCCGCCGCGACGCTGGAGTAGTGGTGGGGTCACGGCCGAGGAGCGCGCCACTGCTCATACTCACTCTGCAGGCGAGGGTGGTTGAACCCTAGCACGACTGAAGAAATTCCGGCGGTTTCCGGATGTTTCAATACGGTAAACCAACGACAAAATCGATTGCAAGGCACTGTACTCGAACGTACAACCAACTTGCCTCGCACTTTCATACCTTTTTCCAATGAATTTACTTACCAAAAATTCTATTATTTCAATACAAATTATACCACAACATAAAAAACTATATTATGAAATGTTTTGTGTATGGATTATTTTCAGTTTTTGCACTTGACAGTATGGATTATTTTCAGTTTTTGCATACAAAATTTCAATCAGCTTTCATATTTACCAAACTATTAAATCTGTCAATAGTTCATAAATAATGCATTGTATGTAAATATGTAAAATATGCAAAACGTTTTTCGTTTTATACCATTCATAGATTTATTACAAAGTTCTAGCTTGGAATATGAAAACAGACTGCCGTCTGTCCGTTAACAAAAGAAATAATTGTACAAAGAAAAATATCGAATAGTCTCTTGCGCGGAATAATTAAACAGAAAGAGTAATGAAGAAAAGATGGTAAATAAATAAACGTGTTAGACGACATAATGCAACTATGTGCATGACTGGACAAGAACAAAAACAAATGTGGACTCGTACATGTAACAGCAAGTAGACAGCAGGGGTCATGCACCGCTGTGCTATACTACCCTTCTCTCGTCTCACATTGATCCTTATACCAGCAGTACCACCACCACCATCACCGGTGCTACTGCTACTGCTGTTGTTAGTAGTACTGGTATGCATTCCCTGGCCTCGCACACACACTGGTCGACTCGACGCTCGTTATAAGTGCGACGCTCCCAGTTGTTGCACAGGACGCCGGCCATCGGTACAACCGACGCGGAAAAACCGATGACGCAGATCTCGCGCTCCGGGAATCACGCTTTGTAATTGCACAAATACGCCTTCGATCAACCGGCTAATTCAGTTTACTTCACTTTTTTATCGGAATCGCATCGCACAACAACGTAAGCATGGACACATTGGTGTATGGATTTCGAGAGAAAATTATTTCACTTCAAATTAATATCAATACATAACAAAGAACATTTATACATATATACAATTTAACTAAATATGAGTCAAATTATATAAAGAAAAAAAGGAAAAATCAATGAATTTATATGGCAAACATTTAATTATCTCTTGTATTCTTTTTTCAGTGCTGTTTTTTTTCGCACTACAAAATATAATATTAGCAATTCTCACGTTAAATTGATTGGAACTCATATAACTACTGTTTTAATTATTTCATACCAATTAAATCTGACATCTGAAACTCAAAGGACATTTCTAAATATTCAGTTTATTAGAGGGAGCTATTATTTCAAGTCTACAATTAAAAAAAAGTGCATTTTCATTTAAATAACGATGAGCGAGGTGTAATATTATATCGCCTATCTATCTCAAGTTCAAAGTTATTTAATTACGACTATCATTATAATTAAAGCTGTGCATTAATTAAAATTTATACTACGTCAATTATTCAACATGTAAATTAAACACCAGCCAATAAAATATCGAAAAACTAAATAAATAAACTGTTTTTTAATAAAAAAACGAAGTGAGAACTAATGGAGATATAAATTGGGTATCGCGCAAAGGACAGTAGAGGAAAAAAATCAAATAACATATCGCTTTTCTGTCGCTTCTAACTGAAGTACTTCTTAAAAGTACATATCAGATTTTCTCCAATAACTCCGGTGTCTCGTACGAAACAAAAAGTACACAGACACGAAGCGTATCTAATAGTGAATGAAAAAAAAATATTGAATAAGTAAAAAAAACTGTCTAGACGGCAAACAAGGCTTCCAGCGGGGTGATTTAAAAATTAATTAAACTGAAAATTAATGGAAAATCTATTATGTTCTAAATCCTGGATTACGGAAGCTGGAGAATGGGTGATATGGAATGAAATTAAACTGTATACTGTTATAACTGACCTTGAGTATCTGTTGATGGAGTTTCCTCTGTGTTCAGTGATCGATTTAAATTCGATTTACGCTTAGCGCTCTTGTCCTTCTCGGGACGCGTAATCCGGGAAGTACTGCATGATGCTTCCAAACTAGCAGGCAACGATGGACCCTTCTGTAAAAGATAAAACACATTAGTAAACATTTAGCAAGAAAACAATTTCAATTTATATTTTCACAATTTTAACATGTCAACAAATTACATAAAATTAAGCTGTTTGACTAGTTTTTTTTTCTGAATAAATCACACAACTAAACTAAACGCCTACCTGTAGAATAAGAGCCAATGAAAATAAAATAAACATTTGAAAAGTATATCGCACGAAAGCAGCTAACCGTTCAGCAATCATTATAACAGTTTGACAGACAATCTTGCCAACTAACAAAAATAAACTAAACACACTTCACAGGAATATCTCTCTAACAAGACACTACTACAGACACAACGTGTGCATAAAGAACTGATCAAAACAATAGCAAGATTTGTACAATAAACCGATAGAAGCATACTGTGAATAAAAATTCCATACGCACTGACCTGATAGCAATTTGTTTTGTTTTGACAAACAAAACGTGCATGCACTTTCCCGTTTGTTAGATGACAAACGATTTATTTGTATTTCGATTGACTTTGTACTTGAATTGACTAACAAATGGCGCGGGCATAAGTAAATAGCGGGAAAAGCAAATATATCATGTATCTGTACATTTCCATTAGTAACAGAATTAGAATTGTGATTAGCTGCTGCAATGGAAATTCTAGTTATTAAATTCTGTACAATGTAAATCCAATTTTTAATATATATTAAGTATATAGTATATTTAAATAACTTCAGGAAATAGTCATTATGATAGTGTAGTGTATTAATATCAACAATTTATACATGTTAACTAGGTCAATTTAAAAAATAACCAGAGACAGTATTAATTTGAAAATCGCTTAAAAATATGATGAAACTCAGTATAAAACCTTAAATTCTTATCCAATATTACTTCCTAGAATAGAATATCAGAAGGACAATATCACTATGATACACGTACGATTCACAAGAATGTATTGACACCGTGTGGTATTTGGAAATAAATCCAACTGTGACAAAGAATTCGCGAAAAATGCTCAACGTTCAGAGTTTCTATATCACGAGAGATCCTGGCCAGAGCCAACTGTCATCATCAGCATTGGACACATATCATAACAGTGGTACAATCGTTACCGGACGGACATCCGTGCATGTGCGTTCATATCGAACCTTCACTATCACATTCAGTCTCTATAATGGTGACTGTATGCTTGGCCAACTATATCGCAATGACCCCGAGTCAACGTGCTTCGTATGCAACCCGTTCAACGAGCGAAATTAACAGGTGATTTTCATGCACGATAATTAAACCAGATTAATCAGAGAATAATGCTAGTGTTTCCCAGGATTATGTACGGATCGAACAGACCCGCCATTTTGCTATTTCATTATTATTACATGGCTTATATAAGCTGTTCTAGCATACATCGGACTATTACAGAATATAGAATTCATGGACAGAATCAATGTTGAATATCTTTTTATTCTCTGATAGAATTGATAATAATTTACTTCGCAATAAATAGTTCCAATCATCATTTAATTTACATTGTATTCTACAAAATTGCAAACAAAATACTCATTAGGTAAATTAATTTGTTTTTGTTATGGCTTCGTATCGAATAATTTATATATAATGTAGAGACAATGAAATACGTTATTCTACGTATTTTCTAACCTTCAACGGCAAAGTGAAACAAATAATATTTATAAAATGAACTAATGAGTTCGCAGAACTTTCTTATTTTATACCTTAAATTACCATCTTTTCAATAGTTTTTATAACGCAAATATATACTAAGCAAGTAGATATATCTTTTAATGTGTAAATGTCATTTTGATTTTAGTCTGCGTCATATATCGTTTGCTCTATTTTCGCACGCAAGTTGTTTTACTTTGTTTACATTGAAATAGCAACAGTGACAACGTTGTTATTATGTGTTATATGTAGCAAAGTAATGACGTTTTCTGGCCAGAGTAAGTGAAAATCACATTAAGAATAGATCAAAACTACATGTCCAAAAGATTAATTACACTATATCGTGAGAGAACAGATTTTAACAGCGACCAGTATTGATCGAACAACGTGTAAACTATGTGTGATTACTATCAATACTTCTGCATTTTTTATTCAGGTTACTGATATGCAAAATATACCGAAATTATAGTACATTCGGAGTAAAAACTGCACTGATAAAGTTTTGTACTGCATATTTTATTAGAAAAAGCGGAGAGTACATTTATGAATATAATATAATCTATCTTTTGAATAAATGTAACATTGTTAGTAGGATTAGGAGAGCAGGTATGACAAGGTTTGTGCTTACCAAGATCCAAAGAAATATAACCGTTATTTCGTAGAAAATAAAACTTAAATTCACTAGTGATAAATAAATTAAAATTATTAACTAAGCAGGTAATCACAAGTTCTATATAAACTATGTACTTCGTGTACCGCAATATACTCGAATATTTAAAACAGGTATTCTCTCATGAGAATAAAAACAAATTTTCTGACCCAATTAAAGTTTGTTACTTTGCACGTAAAATGAGCACCCTAATTGTAAAACTTTTCTTACTCTACGGATTATTTTTAAGCCGTCCAACGGCTTATGAACTAAATTAATATAGTTTCTTTTACATGCCATTATGGTATTTAGATTTTTTTACAAAACGACAAAGTACTTTTAAGTGTAACCGAACATAAATGATTGCACCAGAAAGTATTTGTGATTTGTATGGAAATTTTGGAATACAGAGGCATATTTTGGGGTCAGTGAAGTTTGTTAAAAAAGGACGGCGAGGAACAGATGTATTCTTGAAAAGGTAATGAATGGCTATTATTCCACTAGCACGTGTCCCCAATACAAGGAGCAGAATATGTATCTGTCAATATGCGAGCTACCTGCGACGTTCAAAATAAGAAGAATGGAATTTCGCCAATTCTAAGCACTGCAGATGTAACATTTTACAATATATACTATGAATAGAAAATCAGACAACGTTTGTAAGAAATATACATTTTTCAAATGCACTACAAATTTTTTCCACGGTAAATATTTTAATAATTCTGCTTATACGTTTTATAATTATACAAATGAGTGCATTCACAGTATATAACATTACGTTATTAAATAATTTTAACAAGGATATATAAATATAATGTTAAGAAGATACTGTATTTAATAACAGATTAAAATAATTACGAATTAAATTGTTATACATTAATATCCTTGAATATTATAATTTATTGACTCATACTACCTATAATTATTATTTACATAATTGATGTTCATTATAAAAAAAGCAGTAATTATAAAACACGTGTTTATCATGAAATAATATACAAATAAATAGTGAATATTATTAATTATTCAATATATGTGATGCAGTATTGAAATCACACGAATAATCACGAATCCATATTAATTATGTCAAATATAAATATGTATGAGTAAAATGTGTTAATATGTATGTTACACATCGTTGCATAGCAGAGATAATTATTTTATTTGGTTATATTTGCACATGCAAAAATTAAATATAAAATTAAAATTTTTATTTGAACACACGCATATCTAGTAAAAGTATATAATAATTTGTTAAACATTACAAACTTATTAACACTAATACATTCCCGCATTCTACTACAAATATTTCTTTATTTTCTACCTGAAAAAAGCGGGAAAGATATGATAGCAAAAACAAACACATGGAAATAATATAATTATAAGACTAATAAATCAACAATACCGTGCAAAAATAAAGCGTATAACTCATCATTACTGTCAAAACTAGTTCAACTAAATCACATGACACCACTGGTAGAGTTTGCCGGAAAACATTCTGTATAATATGACAGAGTTTTTCACATTTTCACTGCGCCACGACTCTTGTCTGACTGAAATGACAGTTGTGCTGTGCATTACCGCTGACTGACCGCTGTACATACACAGACACACACCGATGCTAGTGATTCATACTAAACCTCTAACGGCTAACGTGTACACACAAGCAACAGTCGTTACTACTACAACTACAACTAGACTATTGATTATAACCGTAAGCAGGTATACCTACACACACACACACACACACACACACACACATACATGAAGTCTATCTCGACATCTTTCATTGAATCTACAGATCTCTTCTCATAATTAGCACACTCTGTCGACGACGAAAACAAATAAAACAATTGTCAAACGTCCTAAACAAACAAGTTCAAGCCTGAACGTTGCAGGAAAAGTCCATTAGGCGAAAGGATTCGGTGGTAAGGATAAAAAGAAATTAATGATTTTTTTCACACCAGATTGGATATCGCACAGAGTAAATTTCTCTGTAACTATTTCAGGTGTGTTTAACAATTGTTAAATATGATGAGAATATATTCTAGAATTATTACATTTTTATATGCACACTTGAACACGATAATATATATGTACTATTATGTATATTTTTTTCTATAATTTAAAATTATTTTTAGATAATATAGTATTTATAAGGATGGGTTCATTGCATATATAATATATAGAATTCGAAAAAAATCCACTTGGCTCATTTATAAAATAAAGAATCTGTGTATTACACAATAGTACTGAATTAAATGGATGTTCTAATTACAAATGCTACGGAGAATTCATACATAGTGATACCTACATACGTCAAATTCTACACAGAAGGTTGAAATATATTTATGCAACTAATTTCACTACGTATCACGCGTGGTTGCCTATAAATAGGCGTGTCAATGTCACATAAATACGAACATGGTATTGTCAGAATTCAAAGATATCTCAGTATATCATTTCATCCAACTAAAATTCACATTGTCCACCTACGTTACAATACAGGATCAATATTCAATTATGTAATATTACTTTACATTGTATACTAACGTGAAATTACGTCTAATTCTTAATTAAAAATAGCACTAAATTATTATCAAACCGATTGTAAAACGAATAAAAATACAATTACATATATGTGTGTATGTATACATGTATGTGCAAGTGAGTTAAGTAATTTCATTCAGTACATTGAGAGAGTTGTCGATTGGCTACGGTGTGCGACTATTACCTAATAAAGAATAAAAAGCTCAGAAGGAATTCGCCATCCTGGGCGGCTATGTAAATGCACCTGCACCTAGTGCGCTACTGACGTACTGCACGCCTTATTAGGCCCGGCATGGCGACAGCCTCGCGCCACTAACCTATAACGGTATCGCGCACTTCACTTACACAATCCATATGTTATTATGCATGTATATACAATATCTGCACACTACATACACATAACCGTATATGTACGAAAATAACCGAAAACAATCATCACACCGCAACATTCAATACAAGATTCTCTCTTCATATAGATTTGTAAATGTTCTTAAAATAGGAAAACATATTCATAATATCACGTGAGCATAACGAATAGATTACTGAAAAAAATAAACATAAACACGCGTGGACAGACTGAGAATTAGACAGGTAGTAAAAACAGATATAATAAACAGACACTGACAGACAGATAAATAAAATTGGACAGACAGACAATTAAATGTACAGACAGGCGGCTAGACGTATAGACAGACAAAAGAGAAAACAAAGAGACGGGTATAGAAGCAGACGGATTGACAAAGGATTCGACCAAATACATTATCTTTCACAATCTCAATCGAAGAATTCATTGTGCATGAAACTGGTAGCATATATGAACAGTGAACGGTTGAATTTAATGACAAGAGATATTTGCTTTGGGCAGACATTGTCTAAGTTTCTAGTGACGTTATCGTTACTTGCTTAAAGACAAGAGCAACAGATTCCTGAGCTTGTATCTCATCTCAAAGTCCTCCAGAGTTTTGTCGTTCTCGTCATCAAAGAGGATCGTTTGAAGACCACTGAGGAACTGTACATGAAACGCTAATATTCCTCTCAGCTTATCATAAATTCCTACACGTAGAATTCTAGTCTATTCTTGTCGATGTACCAATGAAATTATCTGTAATAGTAGCGTTTGTTGTTGATTTTATTTCTAATATTTTTGTTTAATTCACGATGTACTAAATGACCTATATTGAGTGTACAGATGAGAGTGTGTGAGTATATAATTGAAATGCAATATACATTGAGCGAATGATGACGGAGGAGGAGGAGGAGGACGATTGGTGTGGCAGTGAAAGAGTAATTAGTGTTAACTGCAATGTGTCAAACTGACAGTGAAGGATTATTATGGAACAAAGTGCCAGGGGGGCTGGAGTACCTGTTGGCAGTGAAATGTGTCAGGTGGAGCCCCCCCTCCTCCTTCTACGGATAGATTGGCTTCCATTCACGAGTATAGCAAGTATGCACCCACTGTAGACAGTGTTTGTTCAAGGTCTGTCCTTATACGGCCCGTAGACACACACTCCATTCTCGTACTTATATACATACATATATACAGTGGAATCCGCTTATAGTGAACTCGCATATAGTGGGAACTCGGTTATAATGAACGCATACTCTGAGACTCGACTAAATACAGTGGAATCCGCTTATACTGAACTCGCATATAGTAGAAACTCGCTTATAATGAACGCATACACTAAGTCCTGACTAAATATAGTGCGCACGCATTCTCCTAAATGTAACAGCTAATTCTCTGCTACGGCCCTGTACCATCCTACACAGTTCTACGGACCAAAGCTATACATGTAGATATTAGTAAATGTATAACATTAATATTCTACAATTTTCTAGAACAAATACTACGAATCTTCCCCATTTTATTTATTATCACTCACAATTTTCAATATACCACTGAAATTATAGTATAAAGTGATCTTAAATAGCAAAAAATTAAGCAAAATTAAATAAGAAAGCATGTATAATTTGGTATTTAGATATCAATGAACCATAGCTCTTCTTTCATTGTAAATATATTTAATATCATTAGTACACAAAGTAATTTTATGTATGGATGCACACGAATATTTTGAAAAACATATACTATATATCTAATTTTACAAGAATTAAATTCAAGCCAACACTTTGATTTATATTTTCTTGTGACACATAATTGTGAGAGAGAAAAATCCATACTACGGTCCTGTCCCTTTCTTTTTCAACCATTTTCCAAAGATTTCTGCCTAAGGCGTACAACGTTACGGAACGTAAATAAAGAACAAACAATTTCAACCACTTTATTTATCGTCCAAATGACTTTTCCAAAATAAGAAGAGTTGATCTGAAAATAGAGCTGTCGTGTTCTGATGCCAATCATTCGTCAAATGGCAACAACACTACGAGTCACCGACCCAAACGCAGTACAACAAACATGAACAAGAAAACTACAGAGACAGAAATAGAAAACATTCCAGATAAAGAGTTATACTATTTATGACAACAATACAAAACTGTACAAATACATCTGACAGACTTCTGTCACAGACAAATAAAGAAACCTAGAAACATATTTGCGTTGTATTTCGTTAAATATTTCACTGCATATGCATATAACATGAGTTAGTGTGTGGAAAACAATCGGAATTTAATGAACATGTAAAGTGAACTATCCTGTATGTACATGTTACAAAGCATGACACAGTTGCAACAGCGGTGACGATAATGTATATTTGTAAAACCACGTATCTGTAACACATACTATTCCGAATACACTAGCATTATCATTGAAACGTTTGTGTTACTAAACAAATAGTCATTTACTATGTACGTGTAAGTGTATCCCAGTAATTACAAAATAATGTCAATGTTTATAATTACTTTCATTCATTATTCACTACGCAATGTAACGTAGAAGTTCTCATGTAAAATTACTTAAATACACGCTATTTTAAAAAGAAAAAGTCTGTCTCTGTTTTAACGACATGAGTTTAACAATTTATAAAAACGAGATCGAAAAGAGAAAAAGAAAATAATTTGTAGGTACTTACATCTTTGCTATCGAGTGTGGGTCCACCTGATTTTCGGCTAGTTGCAGCGGCTTCACCAAGTCCAGCTTTTGCTGCCCTAAGTCTGGATGCTCTCGTTGTACGCACCGCCACATTATCGGATCCGCTGCTGATGTCACCGTACGTGGATTTGTTAGGCGACAGTTGAATACCATCACCAACTGCTAAACCAGGAGTAGTGCTTTTGGCCCGAGATATGTAGCGACGAGGCGAGTTAACCTATTAAAACAAACCTTACTTAACTATCTTCGAATTCGTTCAGTAATATATTCCATTAACTAGCAAACAATATATAATATGCAAAAGTAATTTACTAGAATTTTGTACACTGAGAACAGACGATGTACATTTACAGAATCAAATATGTATGCATGACATCCCTTAACTGATTCTGTAATTAAGTATTCATTTCTATACGAAGATAAACATTAACTCGAGTCAATATCATGTATGTATATCTTCAATGATATATGTTTAATGTACTGAAGTATATAATTTGAAAATCTTACCTCGTTTTGATCTGTTGAAGACGGTGATTTCGAGCCGAATTGCGAGGCGAGCTGACGACGACGTTCTTCTTTATATCTAGCTACACGCTCCGCCCGCAACTCGGCGTCCCTCTGCGACGTCGAGCGTCTGTCACTCATCGCCTGTGCGGACATGACCGCAATGGGCACGTTGCCGCATGACCGTGGCCTTGGAAGATTAATATGAAATGTTTGATAGTTTCCGTCACTATCGTCCGTATCGCTGGAGGATGGTGTTTCTGTAATAATAACTTGCATAAGATACCCAGTCACAAGGCACTACATGTAACAATCTCATTCAGATTTCACTGACACAAAGATATGTTACTAGCTGGTGTAGAATTTAAATAAATCTGTCACTTCCTAATACCTAAATACCAATAGCCTATATAATTGTCCATATATTCCTCTATTCTTTCCCTAGCAAGACAAAGAATTCCAATAATTTTTCCTTTTCGTAGCCCAGTATGCGATGCTATTTCAAATACAAAATCGGACAAAAATACAGCGATCAGTGGCAATAAAACAAATAGTTTGCAATTTATAAGATATACATTGTACTCCTGGGCAAGCAAGGTGACTGACACTAGTATTTCAAGTGTTCACCTATTCAAGTGCTGATTAAATTTATAGTTTAAACACACAAAAAAATGCCTAGTGAGTTATTTGATGAGATACGTTAAATGGAACATGTATTCCGCCATATTATGTGTACAGAATTTTGAAACTATTAGAGATAATATCGATATTATTTATATATTTAAGCTACTAGTAATACAATTACCAGACGTATACAAAATGATTATAGAACAAGTGAAAATTAATTATCCAACATACAGCGGGAGGTACAGACATATTAATTAAACTATTAAACATCGTTATTAAACTTTGATAATACGGCTACATTTAGAAGTTAATTTTCTAACTTAAATTGCTTACAGATAAACTAGACTTTCCATTGATATGATTGCTATTGTTTTGATTCTTGGTAATTACCATAAAGAATAGAAATTAATATCATTAGAAAAATAAATTCAATGAAAGTAAAACAATTTACAATTGAATACAATAATAAATTAGTATCAATACAATAACAGAAATAAAGAAATTGGACTTTCATTTTAATAAGTTCATTGATAAGGTTTCCAAGTGCAATTTAATGATTTCGCAATGAAATCAATTCAATTTTTCTAATAACTAACATGTTAAATCAATATTGTGGATCCATATCAACTGATAATTGTGTTACAAGAAAAGTGATTTCATTGTTCTATTCTAGATAAATATGAATTGATATGATATTTTCCTTGAAATTCAACGGAAAACACAATTTGATAGTATATGACGAGTGTAATTGTATTTGTATTTTTACCGGTAAATATTGACTGAACTCTCACTGATTGTAAATTCGAAAATACCAGTG
>JAGJTL010003236.1:688384-700420 GCA_022063505.1 Calosoma granatense
CAAGTCATAACAACACATTAATTGCAAACAAGAGACAATCTTATATATGTGTATTATGTTTACACACTTGTTTACACTAGTAGGAAAAGAACATGAATATATTCTGTGATAATAAACAGACATGCAGAGTCGTGTCCGTGCAAGAAACAACACGTGCATACTTTGCGATCAGTGCAGGCCGACTGTTATTTTGTCTGTCAAAAAAAGCAAAACAAAACGCAGTTAACCGCTTGCTGCACCTCGCCACGGCAAAAATCTGAATTGCACAATGCTTGATTAAAATAAGATCGAGGTGAGCGTCGAATCTGGCCTGGTGCGTGAGTTCACTGTCTAAAAGTGAATCGTGAAAGCCTGAAAGTCTGTTGTTAAATAATCTACAACAACCTGCATCACATCATAACAAATACTGAACTCTCTCCAATGTTACTGATCGACTATTAGTTATAAAATTAAAAACGTTACCTATTTTATACTGAATACAATTTTCTATACACTTTCTTGTAAAACCTAGTTCAACAAAGTATTGTTCTTTCTTCATTTAACATGAATATACGCGTACATACATACTGGTAACATGAAGAAACACGTTTAAATGGTGCACGAAGTTCCGCCTGACAAAGAGCGAAGCGATATGAGAAAATGCATGGATTTTGTGTGTATAAAGTTATCGTACATTTGCGGTGACGAGTTGGGACTTATTAATGATAAGAGAAATGATAAAGGCGGATGTTAAGCTGACAATGTTTATTTATCTCTGTAAAAAGAGTTTCTGCAATCAGTAACACTATTTTTAGGACGCTATCTGTCTAGAGGAGGGGAAATAAAATCAGAATGATTGACTATACAAACATATCTAACATATGTATGCACACATTTACTCCGTATGACGTGTGCTATTATTTTTAGAGATATT
This sequence comes from Calosoma granatense, assembly GCA_022063505.1. Lineage (NCBI taxonomy): Eukaryota > Metazoa > Arthropoda > Insecta > Coleoptera > Carabidae > Calosoma > Calosoma granatense. Next base: position 689,298 of record JAGJTL010003236.1, read on the forward strand.
CTAAAATAACTATCGGTAAATGCGAAATGCAGACTCGTACTAATAATGTAAGTGTTTACGGACCTGCATTTCTGAACAGTTCGCTAGACACTGTCAAATAACAGAAGTTTTAATTTAAATATAAGAAAAATACTGTACTCACTGCAAGATGAAAACAACAAGGTACCATACGATAAATGTACAGAATAACCAGTAATAAATCATAACTAATATCGTTTCTGTGAATCCTCCATTCTGGATCTACACTGACATCAGCAATTTCAAATAACCTTTCAATAATTCAAAAGTCACATTCAGTTGGAAACTTTTGCCAGTAAAAAGATCAACGATTTCGAAGTGAACATTTCGTTCAGTTTAATAAATCCATGTGAACAAAAACTATTCATAGAGAGAGCAGCAAGGCAATGGAGAGAGAGTGTGAAGGAATGATGAAGAGTAATAGTGATAATATTAGGGACACTTAGTATATACGTACGTATGTGTTATGTGTCTGTAGGCGAGTTGAATCCATTGAGAGAGAAGGTAAGCCTCTTACATGCGATGACATTGCGACGCAAGGTCGTGTACGGAAAATAACATTGATAATAATTGGACCGCATCGGGCTAGGAGAAATGTGTTCAAAGTTTCTTTTGGTGAGGTGTGCCTACGTCAAGATATAAACGTGCCAAGAAGAGAACATATTCTATACGTTAATGTCTGTTTGTCTATGAATAATGCGACCTTATGAATGCCAATACAGCCACTTGGAACGGGAACATTCACATTATACCATATGTTGTTCTTATACATCTACACAAATATGAATAGATGATGTTACAAACTTGTTTTCTAACGCTATATTCAATAACATCATCATCATTTACATGCATTTATTACAAAATATTCTGCAATGTTGAATTTCGTTAAAATTATATTTCCAATTTCAAATATAACAGTGAACACTGTATTAACTGAATGTTATTTGTGTACTGTATATGGCTGAAAATGTAGTTACTGTGAATGCCAGTGCAAAGTAACTTCTGATTCTATACACTGACATAGCACAACTATTATTCGAAAATACAGAATTAGTTCGAAACGGGTTTCAGTAATATGTCCCAAATGGAGAACAACTCTAGTATTAACTTCAATGAAACACATATATGTCCGGTGCAGTCAGAAGTAATTCATATGCACACATAGCATAATAACAATAATATAGTTTGAATCAAGTTTATCTACTAGAGCGTTATTACTGAACACAAAAGCAAAATGAACTACCCTACCAGAGCTTTGTTCTATATGCAAACATGCCTAGACACGTTACCAACAAATAAACTACACCAGCAGACTTGTTCTTGAGTTTAAAAGCCAGCGTTTTCCGTACAAAAACTGTAAAGAAATTTCATCAGCCACTGAAAAGCAACAAGTCGTCGTCTGTCAGACATGTCAGCCTTTCACGACCGTAAGCAAAACAAAATGCGCCAATATCAGTCTCGTCTGGCAGTCGTAAAAACTGTACGTTACACCGACGGTATTTTACCGATCCAATATGAACGAAACGAAACGAATAGTATAGACATAAACCTTTGTAACTTACTACCATCTATAGACGATAATCAGAAGTAAGAACCCGTCAAATCAGCTACGTGTAATAAGCTTTGCATCCAGCACCACCATTGAATCTTACATGCACGTGATGTAATATCTCAGACACATTTCTCACAGATAATGAGACATTGATAAGACAAATGCTAGTAATCCTAGACACTAAATCCAATTAAATAGTTCCGAACTAGATAAATACATATTAATCAATATTATAATCGATCTTCAAATATATTTGTATAAAATTAAAGGACCGATAGCAACAATTTCAGAATTAAACATCAATATCAAAAGAGCTACTGAAGCACACATATTGTTTTTTTATAATTTGTTCACTTGTTTGTTACAACAAAATTGTTTGCTTACCTCCCAAATCTCTGAATCTTATTTTAAGTTTTATGTTAATACGGTCAATCATGTTCCCTCAAAACTCACTAGAAGTGATAATCTCTTGTTTACTTCAATAACAGAACACTTTTTAAATGTTAACACTAGCTTAATTCGCAAAAATTACAAGAAAATCACGAGCAACACGTAGATGCGTGTACCGCGTTTGACAAATTATTTGTCAATAGTGTTTTGTTTTCCCGGCGACTTATCTGGAACGTTGAATAAAAATTACTCTTTTGTTTTTCAAAATATTGGTCTACAATATCATAGATGTTATATTTTATCAACTGAATATCAAGTTACTTCGTTTGGATATAAACACATTTACATTATTTTGATCTGAAATTAAAGTTGAGCCTTAAATATTATTATATTAAAAAGAAATACATTTTGAGTTTTATATGCTTGAAAATCAAGAATGACAATTAACTATATTTTATATCTAATTGGATTAGCAATAACTCTTTATAATTCTATATTATATTATATTGAATAAACGAGCTATTGTTACAAATATATGCGGAAGTACAAGTATATATGTACAAGTGTCTGGAACATATGAAGGAAATAAAATATAATAACCAGATATGTTTTCTTATTGCAGCGGTTATATTAGAAAATAATTACCTTTTGCATTTCAGCATAACCGTTTCAAGTACTGGTAATAATTATATTTATAGACCAGTTAATCGAGAGATACCACAAATGCATTTGCAAATAACCGCAAATATAAGTATTATATGTGCATATATGTGTATGTGTGAGTGTATACATGCGGACGGACACTCGAGCACTATATAAAATTACATGCCAGACGTTTCGTACTAAACTATTTATGAAGATTGCTGAATTATTTACGGCTGAAATTCCGAAAGTCTAGAACTTGCAGCGAACTTAAACGGTATTAAATATTTCACTGAAAGCTATTAAACAGTGACAACATGTATATGCACGTATATATGTCTACGACATAATTCCTGGGACATATTACATATTTGTAAGTAATTGCAATTCAATTGTTCATTCTTGTACAGACATTTATTTTTAAATTAATTGTAAAACTGAAAACTATTAGAACAGTTTTATTTTATTTACATGAAACTCTCTCTCGTATTATTGGCCGTTAGTAATTTTCCTCTATATTTGTTTGTATCTAAATTAATTCCGTTTCAATGCGTTACTAGCAAAGCGAGTAAATCAATTCAAATGTGACTTGCACAATGAAACATGCATATGATGTAAAATCTAATTTCAAATGTAATTTAGCACTTAACTTTGTAGATAATATACCGTGAAATCTAATATTTAATGAAGCATATACAGCGTTAATATAGAATGAAGTTCATTTACTTTTAATAATTTCACTCAGCAGGAAGTAAATAAATTGTACAGAGTACATACATACATATTATCCCTCGATATAACTTTTATCTCATATATAAATGGGTCCAGTTTTTGTCAAACATACAAAAATTCACAGTAGATAAAAAAAAACAGAGCCATAACGTAACGTAACCGCAAAGCCGCTTACCTGACCACAGCCTTATCCATTTTTTAAAGCTGGACCAGAGCAATTCACATAGCCATATCATATTTTCTTTCGCATTTTAAATATTCACACAAATAACGAACACTGAAATAACGGAAATTCTGGTCTGTAGACGTAACGAAAGACAAACAGCACCTAACCAAACCCGACCCCGTAACGGTAACGTACACGTTCAGACACAACGTGCTACTATACAATCTTCAGTAGCGTGGACTTGGGGAAAAAACTCACATAATATCATACCCCACTACTTTTAATTCAAATCAGTTTTAATAGTGTTTACTTTCTATTATTTATTTGAACAGTTTCACCTAAAAATTTTCCCCTCGCATCAAAATATTACATTAATCATTTTACTTGTAAAGACTAAAATATTACCACAATCTCTTTCAGAAAATCTGACTGTTTCTCAAAAGCTTCGTTCGAGTAATTTCTATTTATTTTGCTAATTAGTGGACAATAGTTTTTAAAAAAATATTGACAGATTTGAGTTTTAAAGTGAAGACAGCATTTTTGCAACATTACAAGTTAATTTCATAGTATAATGAATATGTACAAACGTATAAACGGACAGATAGATGTAAGGACGCCAAATTAAAATGTTAATAGAACAATTACATCAATGAATATCGCGTGTTGCCATCTACTTTAATAATTTATAGTGCAACCGTGAAAAGTAGTTCCTTTATAGAACTAATTGGGTTCTAATGGAAAACAAAATAAAATTTCTCCAATCTCAATACTGTTTTTAGGTGAAAGTGTCATAAATCATGTAATCAAAAATATTGAAGACGAATCATTTAATATACGAACGCAAATATCTATTCATTTTAAGAAAATGTCCAAACAACAATTTTCTTTTATACCGTTTGTAGAAATTGTGTCGATATTCTGTTTTATGTAGAAATAAGAGATGTTTAAACTATGGGTGGTTAAAGTAGTAGAATGAAATTGAAGTAGGCATATACACCTGACAACGGCAAGCAATGTATTGTAATATAGTTCTACATTTCAATTAAGTCGTGTTCTATAAAAACGATACTAAAACCAGGAATTTTATTAAGACATTCTCGAAGCGTACAACATGTAACATTCATTCCACAGTGAAGGCTGGTTCACAATATAGTCTCGACACATACACAGGCACACACACACTCACAGAGAGAGAGAGAGACAGAGAGAGAGAACAAACTAGCAAGTAACTGAGAGAGAAAACAGGAAACAACAACGAGGGCACCATGAAATGGCCGCTGTGCAAAAAACCCATATGGATTTATGAATGAACGAAGCCTAGTCTGTTTGGAAATCCAATAATCCTATTACTGATTTTCTTCGCATCGATGAGTAAACTAACTATACTTGACTCCAATGTAGAGGGGAGGTGTCACTGTTAGATGAAGAAAAATATATGCAAATATATAGAAAATACATACATATATTAAAGAATCTTTTGAAAATATGTATTTCTATATTTTTCCATCTTGTGAAAGAATGATTTGAATATTGAGAATATCGTTGAATGAAAAGAGAGGTAGAAGAGGGTGATATTTTTAAATTAGATTTCTCTATCTTTATTATGTAATATCTGGTTTATCGAGACACAAAGTATAATGAAAAATAGCCTTGTATATAACCTGTATGCTCTGTTATGAAACATGGATGCTGTACTTGCATGTGTAACACAGACAATGTTATATTGGTGCAGCACTGTGTCTGGTGCAATGGTAAGATCCATCCCGATCGTAAACGAACCACGTTGCATCGTTGTATTCATAAAATATTTAACAACGTACATAAACTACAAGGCGGAGTTTTTACTACTCGAGTGTTTTATCACGCCAGCGGTTTTAATTTTAATTGCATACGAACCGAATAATACAATTGAATTCCATTCTGTTGTGTTGTCCCTATAGTCAACTAGAAGAGAAAACACGCCCTTCCATGGCAAATGTACTTACATACATATTACATGTTACAAAATGTACAGATTTTATTACGTTATGTTTGCAAAAGTATTCTTACACAAAGACTAAATCTGATAAGGTATAAAAATAAATGAATATTAAAGTATGTAAGAGGATAATTATTTGTACATTCTTTTCAAAATTATTATTATTGTTCTCATAGTGAAATATGTGTATCTATATGTGAAATATTCGCGGAATGATGCAAAGATATTTTAAGTTTGCTTAGAGACATGATTCACAAAACCAAATTGCATGGAAGTTGTAAAAATATCTGTAACAGATGAGTTATGCCAAATGCGCAGTTCCAACACGTTTACTTATACATATATACATACACATGATATAAGGACAGTAAAGTGTGTTATGCTGTTAGAATATTCACTGAAATAGAATTAAACTTCGCTATAAACATTGTTTTATATTGCAACAATATAACGAACATCACACGGGCACGGTTAATTATTTGCGAATAATTTTCTGTTTATCAAGAGCTCTGATTAAATAATATTCTATCTACAATTTTAAACCTACTATTTACACGTTACATTTGAATTATAAAACTCAGTTCCGTGTAAATACATATGTATATTTTAATTTAAAATAAATACACGTGTACCGAAAAAATAAGATTAAACATTTACAATAAAACTGTACTTTCTAATATACTAAATTTTACAGTAAATTACTTTTGAAATGAAATTGTATTAACATTAATTGTAAATGTGTGATTCAATTAATTTAATGTAATCACGTGTAATATATTCGCGGTCTAGTTCATTTGTAATTTCTTTCATTTCACTATGTATTAGAAATATATACAATATTCATATCTAGCTAGAACGCTGAGGACAGTCAGAATAAAATTATAAAAATTGGTGTAAAGTTTGAAAGGTATAAATTATAAAGAGAATAGAGTTTAGTAAGATATAATGGACTAGAATGTCCCATTCGCAAAAGTGTAGTGAATAGAGTAGTTTCAAGTTAATTTTGTTGCTTGGTCATACAGAAAAATAAAGATATATGTATGTGAGATTCCGAATAAAAGGACAACCGGAGAACAAATGAATAAATACAGTATATATTCTGAACAAATATCTAGTAAGTTATTTTTAACTGTTATTATTATACTAACTGAAAATATTAGTTCTCTTCATCCTAAGATAAATTCTCATTAAGTTTATTTTGCACAATCACTAATACAATGGTATGCTTGCGAGTACACAAACAAACAAAAAACAAAGTTAAATTTATATACTCTGACATTTCACATTGATGTAGAAATTTAATCAAATACACAGTTATTAAATGTATTTACTATTCGCTAATAAAGAGATACTAATCAGATATACGATATTTTCATGTGTAGGTTTCTATTTATTTCTAGAAGTAGAAAAATATCTTATTTTCAAAGGTAATATCAGATTAAATTCTCAGTAGCGCATCTGTAACAAAGACAAAGACCTTTACCTGTTATTCAATAAGGATTCCGAGTAAACTTCGTTATAAAATGCAACGAGCTTCAAGATGTACAATCCAATTTCGTCGGCGCTTTCAAAAATGAAGTCACAATGATGGAAAAACACTTCGTACCGCAATATAATTCCTTTTGGCATTTAAGCTGTCCGCTAATATCAAGCGATAAAAACAGATCGTCGGGTAAATAAAAAAAACAAACGCATTTACAGGGCGGGCAAATAAAATTTTCCACATCGTTCACACCGATGCAAACCTGCAGATGACGATGAAAACATTCGCTTTACTCGGTTATAGAGTTAACCAGTGAAAAAAAAGTTAATTATACCGCGGCCCGTCTCGGCAAACGGCTATTTTATTTACCGGAAAATGTAAATAGACTTTTACTTTGAAAACACAAAAAATGTAACATATCCAAACAAAATACTTACAAAGTATTCATTCAAATATATACTGAAAAACTTATTCTGTAAGATAATTAATTATTTTTTATGTATAAATATTTAGCTAAACAGGTTTAAAAAACACAAAATTTATCCGAAAACATGTACACAAAGTTAAACGTCAAAAACTTGAGATGTATGGTATGACGTTCGCGCTAACGGAGTGTACATAGCAACTAACTTCACACACATCTCACTGCTATATGGTCAAGGTTATAAAATAGACCTGAATGTATTCGACGTGAATGAATTAAAAAAATAAGGATATTTATATAAAATTCAAGGACAGATAGCAACAATTTAAGAATTAAACAATATCAAAAGAGCTACTGAAGCATGCCTACTGTTTTTTTTATAATTTATTCACTTGTTTATTTGTTACAACCAAAATTTTTGGCTTACCTCCCAGATCTCTGAATCTGATTATAAGTTTTATATTAATACGATCACTCATGTTCTCTCAAAACTCACTAGAAGTGATAACCTCTTGTTTATTTCAATAATAGAACACTTTTTCACTGTTAACACTAGCTTAATTCGCCAAAATTACAAGAAAATCACGAGCAACACATAGATGCGTGCACCGCGTTTGACAAATTATTTGCCAATAGTGTTTTGTTTTCCCGGCGACTTTTCTGGAACGCTGAATAAAAATTATTCTTTTGTTTTCAATATATTAGTCTACAATATCATAGATATTTATATTTTATCAAATGAATATCAAGTTACTTCGTTTAGCTATAATCTATTACAAACGCTACAAAATTCAATTCACATTATTTTGATCAGAAATTAAATTTGAGCCATAAATATTATTATATTGTAAAGAAATACACTTTGATAACCTATAATAACTGTATGAATAAGACGAATCATTCGATATTGTGTATTTGAATCTGAAATTGAATGTGATCGCTGTTTATTTAGTTGAACCTTCAAAATTATTTCATATTAATAGATTTAGCAGTTTTACAAGAATAAAAGGTATATTATATTAATATATGATAAATTCATTAAAACAGAATATAAAAAATTATTTTTTTAAACAAGGAGCAACGCGTTGGATTGAAACTAACCATGCATGAAAATGGATTCTAGTGAAGATGAATGATTGTTATTAGCAAATTAATGGAAAATGACATGATAATTAATACTTTCATGTGTAATAACAAGCAATAACCTAACTTAGAATTCAAAAACAATCAAATTCTGTGCAGAATTTACCTAAGTTACAACATACATTCATTTCTGTGCAGAATTTTTAATAAAATATATGCATCGTGTCAAGCGGACTTTAAACACTAAAAATATATCAGTTTGAAGGAACATTGCTAATACATATAAATAATACACAACATGTCAGACACAATATATGATTAATTGACGTCAAACAGTATCAACAGTCATATGATTATATATATTTGTTAACAAGGAACTGTAAATAATTAAAATAAAATGCTAGTATTAGTCAGCTGCGGACAGAACAAAACACAACGAAGATAAGATCAAAACAAACCGCAACACAATTCATACATCATCCATTCGTGACTGGGTTGGAGAGCTGAGTAAGCCGTATAATAAAAAGCAAGTATCATGACAACAATGTAAGTTATACTCTATTCAATTATCCACAGCCACAGGTAACTATGATCACAATGTTAGCCAGGCAATGGTGGCACGTGCAACACGACAAGTGTGCCTTACGTAACACGTCAATATTTAATTTGCACTCGGATAATTCTGCATCGGATTTTGCAATATGCGACAAAATCGCCATATCATTGGTACATGGGCTTATGTATGTTGCTTGTGGTATGAATACTTTCACAATATACCACAATTGGATCGATTGAAAAATGGTATGTGAACAGGCAAGTAATGAATATGTGCAGGTGAACAAGTTATGTGCAGGCACATACTTGTAGGAGATTGGTTAGATTGGTGGTGGCATGTTGTTGTTGGTGCAGTTTATATCGAGATAAGAATCTATTCCTGTGTGCGTTCAAGACTTGTTACGCATGAAATTATATTATAAAATTATAGTTGCCTATAAATTATTCTGACTCATAACCGTCAGAGATTCCTGTTCGTATTATTTCTGCAAAGTTAAACTGTTGGAACGTAATGTAAGGTAACGTAGCCAGCACAAGGTGGAATTGCATGCACGGCTCTGTGCAATTTAATGACGAATCACTAGCAGCAACACTAACTCATCGTTATGCAGAGTGAGTCACGGAAATAAACACTGTAACATGTGTTGCTCAGTTTTTATTAGAGGGTCCGATCATGATATACGTTTAAATATATACAGAGGCAGATCCAATACGATTGACGTCATACAAATTGTCTAATATTATTAAAATTATCTTATTTTTCCCCTTGCATGTATCAACTTCCTTTCAATCAAGAGAGCGTAAGGAAAATTGTATCTTTACTTACACATTTTCACAATACTAGAAATATTATGTGACATATACAATATCTACATTGTTTTCAATTACCCTGTATTATAAATTCTTTACTGCAAAATCATATTTAAACATGTAATTATGTACAAAGTACATGTGTATATAATAAAATTACGCGTGGAATGACAGTAAAGAAATGTAAGTTTTGTACAAAATCATGATGGTAGTATGAGATCAACATTATTATTATTTGCATATATCTTACTATTTCCTGACATTGTCTTGTAATTATACCTACTTGTATGACTGCGAGCATCACTGCGTAATTAAGAACATATATGAGTTGAAGAAGAATTGCAATGCAAGGATAATTATCTTGATTCATGTATCGTATGTTTAAAAGTGAGTTTAAATGAAAGTCTTGGTAAATCTTGGATTAACTCAATTACCACAATTGGTTTACGATCGTCTAGTATAATTTTATACGTATTGCCACCGGGATCGGTAGTCTGATAACATCGTTGAAATTACAGTCGATTTACCGCGGTTACAGCTGGTTATTACCTTGGTAATCTCACGGTAATGACTAAGTCTGACCGCGTAAACCGTCTGGAATCGTTATATCCGGAACGGTAAGTCGACGCCAGTTACTTGTAGTTAAATTATCCACTACAGCTACAGACAGAGACGTTATATGATGTCAGCGAATTAATTATATGGTTTGTCAGTAATTATGTCGCAGACAAATCATATATATCCCGAGCATGTTTGAAATATGACCGCTCATTAAACATTAATACAAAGTTATTTGCAAAATATTATTCATCGTAATCTTTGAGTAACAGGTTACTATATGTATAATTAACATTTTATTTATACATTCAATGAACGTACATTGATCGTTCATTTTTTGGCAAATAAATTGTCAAATGTAGAAATTTTCTTTATTGAATTTTCTAACAAACCAAATTGTACCTGTATATATCTGAGATTTAACGTGTGTATGTGCGCGTGTGTGTGTATATGTGTCGAATATAAAGTGCTTCTGGGTGATTTTAGATTTGTAGATACGAAGTGAATTGCATACCCTGCCCCTCCCCCACTCTAAGCAAATGTCCCCTATTTACATATCAAAGTTAGCTAGCTGTTCTTATTTTCTGACATCCTGAATCCTAAATAGACTTCGACATTTGAAAGGAAAGTCGGTCGTCTTTTCTGACAAGGTTGCAGTATCATATTTTATTAAAAAACAAACAAAAGATACAAACAAGGGTTCTATTTTTAAACTAAGGTACAGTATTCTGT
>JAGJTL010003236.1:701990-734786 GCA_022063505.1 Calosoma granatense
CTTGCACAATATAAAATTTTAAGTGACATTTTATTTCTGGACCTAAAGGACTGAGAATTCTGTCTTAGAAAATGCGGTCAAAATTAAGCTAGCTTCAAACGAGATACGCTCATTTGGACCCAAAAACTGAAACATTAAACTACGCTTTAGAAAACCGTCAATGCCAGAATTTAAATCCAGTACGTCACATAAGGGTTGATTTGAATTTGTACCGGCATTAAAAAGTATTTGTATACTACTGATTTGCACACATTGGCGACAAAAGTCCCTAATGCGTCCCTGGCTGGGTGACTGTAGCTAGTTTGTTCTTAATTATAAATTCTCACTAAGTACTTACGTACATTTTACGGCATCAATAATTAACAAGCAACACATTGTATTTCGCAAGGCTTAAAGTTACTAATCCAAAAATTCAGTTATGCTGCATTAGTTCTAAAAGATTTTATTCTATTTTCTACTGAACAATACATGTTTAATTTATGAACAGGATGGTGCGACTTATTTCTCATCACGAATGTTCTTTTTTTTTATAAAAGTGTCATTGTTGTTATTGGTTTATTTAAAATAATTCCAAAGTTAAAAAACGACAGAAGAAGCAATATAACTTTTGCTTTGAAATGAAACAAAATTTCCAGTTTAGTCAGTGACTATATTTAGAATAATCTTAATCTATGTTCTAAGCAAAATTACTGTGTAAATTGTCATACAAGAGTTAACAAGAGAAGCTAATTAAATATCAAGCAGATATGGAAATATCCGTTAATCTCAAAGAGCCAAGACACCCCTTGCATCAGACAGCTCAGATTATAATATTCAAAAGAGTTGTAAAATGCAAAGTACAGATATTGCAAGTATGGGGTCCGACCCCTTTAAATCCCTTGTTAAATTAGATGGGATTTTCGCATAAATTTGACCCCCAGAATATACAAAGTCTGCAGCTAACAGGTACAAGGAAATGCTCATTATTTACCCTTGAGGCTGTCATTTTGAAGAAATTATATTCTTATTCCTTCCCCTTTCAGGTGCCCCTTTCAGGTGTTCAGTACTGTTTAGTTAAATATTCGTTATCCAGAATTATAACCGATTTGTTTCAACCAGTATGCAAAATATATCCACATATGTCATGCAGCATTATTATTTCTATCAAAAGTTTTAGTTTATATATCGTCTAATAAAATGAACAGTTTAAATATAATTCATCAGTCTAAATTACAAACTATTTTCCAGTAAAATATAACATACAATTTATACCTCTGTACATAACAATGAATTATACAAATTAATCATGGTTGAAGTTACAGAAACGTTAATTCGATTCAATATGTACTTCCGTTTCGTGCATTGTTCTAGTCTAGACATTTCATGGAATGCCTAATTACATTATGATTTGCAACATGCAAGTACATGTCGAGAATGTGAACTGAATATTCCATCTTCATTCATATATAACGAACTAAAATGTTTCATACGTATATATTCACCATATAGTACAGAATAATACTAAAAATATAAAGAACATAGCAAACAGTTAAGATCATTAACTTTTTTGAAAAATATTTATAATTTCTGTACATGTTTAAAACGTGCGAAAAACTGATGACCCGGAAATATTTGAATCTGGCTAAAGACATGTTTATTTTTAAAACATTGAAAATGTCATTATTGAGTCACAGGTCTGTCGGCATTCTGTCTGTATTAGTGAAACGTGTTGGTTGTATATTAACGTTTTTGGTATCTGTCTTTATGTATGTGTTTGTGTATGTGTGAACAGAGAAAACGTGTTTGAAACTGTATACATATATATGTATACACGTACATGTATGCGTATATACTTAAAAAATGTTAAAATACATGTGCATATGAACAAATACAAACGTGCCTTTCGCATGTGTGTGCGTATGTGTATGTGTGGATGAATAATTTAATGACGTCAACAGTTTGCTATGGCATCATCTCTGTCAGGTGTACCTATACAACTAATACACGTGCCTATATATATTCCATCTTTGTCTAACACAATATGATTATCCACAGATTATATTCGTGTCTGGTCCTGGTATTGTTACATTTCTGCTATAAAAGCATTGATATTAACAAATAATGATGAGTAAATGTAATTGAAAATACTGTTAATGTAAATTACACAAATGTACGTCGTTTTTATTGTTTTTTTTATTCATTTAAATACACACTACGCAGCAAAAGTAAATAATAATTATATAAAAGCAAAAAACAATTAACAAAAATACATTTTGATTAAAATAAACTTATAAAGCAGTAATCCCGGCAGGTATTTTAAATTAAAACAAATGAATATCTATCTTCCAGACCATATTTCCATTACGTAAACAATTACACAAGAACTGTATTCTTAAATAACTAGATATTATTCTAGTGTATTTGAATCTAACATTCTGTTTAAATATTACATTTAGTATTATTGTTTTTTAACATGCACGTACACGTATATGCATATACGTACGTATTATCATTATGTACTTGTGTTTTAAACCTAAAAGAAACTGCCACTTCAGGATTAATTTCCTGGAACTAATTACATCCAGTAATTACATGAGATATAAGTACATTAATTAAAATGGTTTAATTAATAAATTACCATTTTTTACCCTTAGTTACAACCGACAAACAAAAAAAATCACATGAACACAGCTGAAATTAAAATAAACAAAACAAGAAATATTCGATACGCCATGTAACAGTGCCGTGCCCTTTGAAAAAAAATACAGTTGTTCCGACACTGACTTCAGGCAAAGATGATTATTCCCAGCTGTAAACTTTACCGAAATACCATAAAAATTCAAATACCGTTGAACAGTTAAACTGAGTTCATTTCATTTCCTGACTATTCTGCATGCATTCTTATTTCTTTTCAAACATAAAAGCGAATGAATATAAAAGTGTATAGAGGTATATATACCCAGTACTATAAAGGGGTATGTATGTAATACGAGAACTTCAGATGCAAATATCTATGATATCTGACTATCGATTGCTTGTTAATATAATTTTAGCCAAATTCATTAATACTTGCGGTATTCCCGAACGAAATTGATTTTGCCGCGATTGGTTGACTTAAACCGTTAAATTTGCATGAAAAGGGCGAGCAGTGGGGTGCACGAATCATTTTACGCAATGACCTTTTACAATATTGCAATCCGTAAATCAATAAATTACAAACATTTAAAAATACAAGTAAAGATATAAAGTTCCCGTCACGGAAAATTATTCACCGACGCCCATGACATGCCCCGACCGACGAAATCATTAAATTCTGATCTTGTAATCATTATACGCTGACATATTTCAGCTTCATCATTACTCTTATAACAACGGCAATTTCATTATTCCATTGTAATTTTGATATTAAATTCAAGACTTAAATTTGCATAAAAAACAAACGATAGCTTCAGTTTTCACCGGCAGATCAAAGGAATAAACATCGGGACACATAACACGACATAAATATAATTTAATATCAATCAAATGAGTATCATTGACACAATAATTAAAAAAACTTATTTGTATTCGCGTGTGACAGATTTCAGTCGTTAGTACGCTAATTTGAACAGATTTTTTTGTCAAACGACATATTTGATTAATGACCGATATCTTCTGGAAAATATTATTGTTATTAACGTTCAAGCTGAAGCATGTTCTTGGAACAAAAACCATAGGTGTAGCGCGAATATTGTTTGCGAACTACAAAAAAATCTAGCAAGAAATACAGATTTCTACATGCCTGAATCACGGTTATGTAAATATTTGGCAACAAGTATTAGCAATCAATACACACATAGTATGTTACCGACACTTCCATTACCTTAACCCTGAATTAATATGTAAATGATTCATTAGTATGTTTGTTTTTATTCGTAAATAATGAACAAAGCGCGCAAGTTTCTGTGAAAGTAACTAACAGTATTGTAACATGTATAATATAAACATTTCAATATTTATAACAATAATGCAAATTTGTACTAAATATGAACTATTGTGCTACAAATTTTACATATTATCATGATCAATAACAGTTAGTTTTCGGAACTATAACTATATAATTACAGGTTTAAAAAAGAATAAACATTACGAAACATGTTAATTATCTTATTAACTAATTCGTACTAATATAACATAATACTTTCATACATGTTTAAATAGTTTGTAATAGTCAGACAATGCAAAATAAAAAGAACAAACATAAGAATCACTATTATAAGTTAACTGTTCCGTGAAAGTTCAATCTACAATGTATGAAAATATCGTTAATTGAAAATAAAAGAAATAGAAAATTTCAATTACCTGATTTCAAAACAATCGGCAATCTTCCGAAACGTCAAAAAAATAAAAACAAAAAACAGTTTCTTCACATAACACTTATACAACAATTACGATACACTTGAGATACAGTTAAAAATGTGTATATATTTTGGTCAATATTATGATAAAATCATTGTCACACTAAGATTAAAAATCACTAGAAACGCTAAAATTCCGGGCGCGCAGACGTGCGATACTACACACGCGATACCTACATACCGACTGAGACGCGCTCAGCACGAAAGGTAACCTGTGGATCCAAGTTACCGAGTCTGCGGCCTGCGCCAACTAGATGAAGCGACAAGAGCCAGAGGTGATTGCTGTCTTTGTCTTGCATAAACTCCGGTGCCTACATGGAACATGGGGGACCAGATGCGTGTGCCCATGTGTGCTCTTTCTTTCCTCGTGGGTCATGTGTCCTCCTCAGCTATAAGCGGGGGGAACAAAAACTCGACCAATAAAAATAAGAACCGTCGTATGCTTGCCGAGTAACAGGTTAGGTATTTGTGACGCAAGGTACATAACTGTTCTTGTACGTTTGTCTGCTGGTAAAGTAACAGCAATATGATGAGATATCACAGATCACCACACACACCGTTCCCTGATAACGCTCCAGATGAAAGCGAAACAAATACAGAACAGTCAAGTTCTAGTCTTGTTCATCCGTCACTCCATTTGTTCTAGATTCTTTATTCACTATCCGCAACCAGAGATTAAAGAAAGTGCAATTAATGATTCACACAACACATCATTGTACAATGACCCATTTTTGCATCGGTTTGCTATAAATTTGCATTTACAACAGATCAAGTAGGGCTTAGTCAATTTTTAAAATTCGCTATATATTCTAGTATATATTCTATTCGTCCGAAATGTGTCATAATATTTGTTTTTATATCTGACATATATGTCAAATGTATTTCGAATTTTTGCAACTGTACATAACACATATCAATGTGGGATATATCGCAGACACGATGATTAACGATTGCAGGATATTGCCTGTAGGATAATTTCAATATTTTCAGTCGTTGAAATTTATATTCCCAACACCGGAATCTTTTACAGTGATACCTTTCCGGCAATTAAGTACTGTTAATTAAATTATAAACAATTCCGTGGTTGTAATCAGTATAAAAGCTCTTATTGAAATCAGTTCATCCAGTCCCAGTGGGAGCTTATAAAATAATAATACCGACGATCAGAATTATTAGCTAATGTTACATTTATAAAACAAGCTATATTCATATCTGTTGTTCACTTGTACAAATATATAAATATATATTTGTATTATTTTGATATTCATGTTATTTCAAATTATACGTAAATTAATTACGTATTCATTCCTTCTTTAGTTCATTATACATGCAAAGACCATGAAAGTAGTTTCCATCTTTGATTTATACAGTATTTACGGATTAATTATGACTTTTATCGAACTAATTAAATTTTCTGCTGCCGGCAACCCGACAAAGTAATCAAAACAGAAATGTCACTGCCGACTGATAAGCAACATGCAACAAAATTTAAATTCAACATTTCATCATGAATTAAAATACTTGAAATTATTTCTCCGTGACGATATTCAACATAGCGTTATCTAAATATCTAATGAAATAATATTGTTATCAAATTTTGAGTTGAAAAATTATTAAATTCCTAACATTTATCAGTAAACAAACACTAGTATTTCTTCAAAATCTTCGCATTATAATAATTTCTTCTTAAAAAATGTTTAATAAAATTTCTAATACCGAACTTAACACAATAACTGCGTCTGTTATGAAACGAAATATGTATACACCATAAAACACTTTAAACATACAGTACAGAATTTTGATATTACTGATATCCCGTGATATAATAAAACATAATTAGTATTAAACTGATTTTTATTTCAAGTTCCTTAGAGATTATAAGATTTCTTCATAATTAATCCATGTCTAAAAATATCAGATTCTGAGTACTTAAGTGTCAATTAATTGTATTTATCACGTCACAGATGATTCGTGATTTTTAAGTTAACATTTTATTTTACTTGACTCTGATAAAAGCCTATTCAAAGCCAATTTAAATTCTGGCAACATTATAAGATGGCTTTGCTTTATATAAACTTAAAGTTAAATAATGTAAAAAATATTTCAATAAACCAAAAAGAATTTAAGTAATATCCACGTTTCAATATAAAAGATAAATGTTTACGATATTTTTAAAATATAAAATGCGGAATACAGACAGACTTCTGCCAAATAAATGAAATTACAAACAATGGTGTAAACGTTCGGGTATTTAATTATGAAAAAAATAATGTTGTCGGATTACAGAATGCAAGAGTTCGGATTATGGATATCTGTTTACACTATTAGGGTGTTCGGATTATAGAGTAGTTCGGATTGTAGGGGATTCGGATTATTCATACTTTAATGTATTACAAAATGAAATTAATTTAGAATTCTGTACAAAATTAAATTTAGTAACGATCTTTATTAAATATAATATACGCTAGGGTAAATCCTTCACATATCTGCTTGTACAAATTTCCCGTTTCGAATAAGAAGGTTATATTTTAACACACATAACGCAACAAATATTAAATAATGTATTCATCGTTCATTTAAATGTTCCGTGTCTGTTATAAAAATTTACAGGTAAATGTATATTTAAGTCCCTACAGGTAAAACAGTTATTAGACCCTGTAAAATATTATGCCGGCCCTGCTTAAATTAAGTTCCAGAGTTTGTCTTTGTTAACCTTTATTTTTCCAAAGAAACGGAAAATAAACTAACAAATTTTCTGAGAAATTCGGCTATTTCAAGAACTTTTAAAACTTAATACTTTAGTTACTAAATAAGTTAACAACCCAGACGTGGTTCTTCAAAATAAAATTTATTGCGCATAGTGTATTTTAAATAATATAAATTAAACGTTGAAATTTAAGTTTTTCGGGAATTAATAATATATAATTTTGTATATTAATGTATACCAACTAGCACAATGTTAAATTAGAAATATTATTCGTAAATATGTATGTATGTGTTATTATTTTTCAAATATGCGCAGTTTGACGTATGATCATCAAATGAATGTCGTGCAGCTTATTTGCATGAATACTTCATTGAAGTCCATTACATATTAGAGCGGTTTGCTATTCTTCAAATCAATAACATACGTATATACGTACCAACTGACCATTCCCTGAATTTCAATATTGAATCTATCAAAGATCCTTTAGGGAATATTTGCTTTGTGCATACACAAAGTTCACAAACGTTCTCTAATAATCATGTCGATGCAGATAACATGCAATGCGAAATATGAGAAATGAAAAATATGCATATTGATAGTATGTTTGTTTAGTTTTTTATAAAATATTTACTGTACGGAATTTGAACGTCCCTAGTTTTTGTTGCATCTGAATCTTCACTGGTAAAACGCCTGTGATGATACTCTGTAACCAATATCGGTAAAACTGGTTGCCTAAAACGAATACGGTATCTTAAAGCGCCTAACAACAGTTAGTGTAGGCAACGTGCATAACAGCAGCGAGCATTGGGTTGCTCGGTCGCACTAAACTATGGGCAAGAGAGCGTCAGACGAGAGAGACAGTTACCTTACTTTGGACGGTGGCCGTGGGTCAGGGGTGGCAGGCAGGGTAGGCAGGCGGCAATTACACATAACCTATAACCAAAACACCAAAACACTTCAGACAATCCGTGGTAATGGACGGTACACAGCAACTAACTACGAACTTAGGACAATTCATACAATTTCAATCTACATCTCACAATTTACTTCATTTCATAGCTCAATACGTCATAATTTCGACACAGAACATGCAAGTAACAAATCTGGAGAACAGATCATACGGCAGAGTGTATAATAGATTATAAAGTAAGACAAATTGGGAAGTACAGGATTTAGGAGATATGTCTTTGTCGAAATTACGTAGTAACAAAGATGTATACATACATTGTTCAGACTATGAAGCGCACTCATCATATTGAGTGTTTCAAATAATGTTTTAGTGAACAACTGAGGATACATGCATCATTTACATTATGTTTAAATAATAAATACATAATTTTGTCGTTTATATGGCCAATAAAATGTAGTACCAATATTTTCTTATATTCAGGGAAATCTATTTCTTTCCAGGTGAATTAATCATGACGCTTTTGTAATTTCCATGTGCAATTCTCATGTTTGTTTTACATGCAACAATCAAACAAGAATGCAATCAATATATATATATAATAGTAAATAAACAACAACAACATCAGTGAATGTAGCATATTTTTATATTTCAACAACAATACACACACAAATAACAAACTGTTAATTATATATATATATATTCCATACAGAGTTAAACTATATAAATAATTGGTTAATTAAATATTTTTGGCACACCATTCGATGTTATTTATTTCTATCACAAAAATTCATGCTCTCTATCTCTATAATATATATACGTGATATAGATAGTAAATCTGTAGCCTCTAATATAATCACTACACCCTCAGGGCCGGGAGTGTCTAAATAACTAAAATCTCCATGTTACATATATACTATGAATTAAGCACCTTGCAATATTCTTTACATTTAATATTAAGTAACTTCTTTTGGAAAATGTCTCATATAGTTTAAATACTACCTTCAATATATTTACCTTCAGCATATAATCAATTATTTCATCCTGTCATTTCATAAGTAGCCGTAATATATAACTTATTTTTAAAAACAATAACGAAATCATAGTGCTCCATTTATGTACATTAAAAGATGTGCAAGTCTGTTTCGATATTATTCAGTTGAATCTTAGGTTAAATATTTTCATTATTTACGCAATGTAGATACTGGTAAGTATCTTATTAGATGATCCATGCTAGAAATGTCTATAGGTAAAATGTATTCACCATTAAAATTCAAACGTCACTCATAAAACCAGTGCAGCAAACACAGATATAATTGCCAACAGCAATCCCAGTAGTGTGACTATATCTACGACGGCTAATTGGTGTACAAATGCTAACGTATATGAGCATGCCAGTGCAATTGTAGCCGGATCTCTGTACCAAGCCACCGGCAGAGAGTCCAAAGTGTCTTTCGCATCATCCGCAGAAGGTCTACGGGTAAGCTTCATAGACGAAGAACGTGAAGGGTTAGTTGGAACATTGGAATCAACTGTAGAAGTTGATGGAATGGACTGATCATTGGACAGCTCACAAGGATCATGCACTGGTTTTATAGGATTTCTAAAATAAGTTTTCGCAGTTTCGTCATCGGATTTCAAAGGTAATTCTGACATATCTGACGTAGTCACAGATGTTGGGTATTTATTTAAATCATCCGAAAGTTCTGACTCTTTACATTCTTCTACTATAATTTCTTGGGAACATTTGATAAGATCGCTTGGGTTAGATTCTGTATTACAACTAGCAGAAACACATTCATCAGAATTACTATTAAATGAGTCAAGTAGTAAATTACTGAAAAATATCTGTTCAGTTTCAAGTGTAGATAAATTATGAAATTCATGAAGATCTAAGTCATTAAGAATAGGATTTAAGGATGAATCGGCACTGGATGAACCATGAGATTCAGTATGAAATCCCGAACTATGTTCCGAATCAGTTTTCGAATTTAGTGAAGTGTAATTCTGAATAACTTCAGTGAAATTCGCTAGAATCAAATCAGAATGATCGTGTGTTTCATATTCTATTTCGGGAGACGGCAAAGGAGAAAAATTTGGAATGTTGTTGTCGAGTTTAGTGCCAAGTGAGTCAGAATGAATGTAATTTTGATTAATTTCATGGTTATATACCGAATGCGAATCGGACTTGTCGAAAATTTCAATTTCGGCCGAAGTACTGAAAGCAAGTGGTGGATTTAAAAGTATTTCGTTAGAAAAATCAAACACTGCATCATGTGAATTGTAAGCCAAACAGTCTACAGCTCTGCACACCTCACCTTCACTGCAGGATTCGTCCTGCAGTTGTCTGAAGGTGCTGTCATCTGTCTTGGGATCCGCTGTCGTACACTGAAAACTATTGTCTTTAGATTCTACAGTTTTATCATCAAGTTTATTTGAAACCACACTGGTTTCATCACTGAACAAGTCTTTCTTTAGTTCTTCAAAATCTGCAACTAATTGCGTCTTGTGTTCTTCAAATGGTGAAGCACTAATATCTTCTTCTTTGTTGATATTTTCGTAATCATGATCTGATTCAATCGGTGTTTCCAATTTCGGAATAATTGTTGGAGATGGTGTGTCTGATTTTCTTGTTACCACTACATTCGCTACAGATTTATATATCACTGGTTCGTCCGGTATATCATCCACAATTTTATTGATTTCCGATTCTTTAGTGGCGCTCACTTCCGGTTTCATTTGTCCAATTAAATTCGTACTTTCAACCACACATCCCAAAAGTTTTTCGCACAATTTCGCGTGTTCCGATACTGCGTCTATATCGGATAGTTTCTGATCAAGAGTTTTGATGCCGTCAGAAGATTTAATTTCAGCAGTAGATGTTTCCAAATCTTTAAGTGGACTACACTTTCTAGACTCTTGTTCATCGAGTAATTTTAAATCATTTCCCAATTTTTCACTAGTCTCTCTCGCTTCAATTGCCAAAGCTGTTAGTAAATCTTCTAGCTGACTTTTATCAACAGCATTATCTTCTAAAGCCGGAGATACTCTAATCGGAGTAGTTTCTTTCGTTGGCGGTCTTGAAGATTTCCGATCAGGAGTAGGACACAGTGGAGGTTTTTGATTAATTGTTGTATCATTTAGTGATAATGGTATATAGACTTGAAGCCTCTGTTTAAGGTCATTATCTTTTGATGAGTTTATTTCATTCAAGAGATTTGATTTGCTTTCCGTTAGCGTTTCCGTACTTGTCGGAATGTTACTGTTCATAAAATTACATCTCATTGGTTTAGTTTCCGTGTCACTTACTGCAGATTTACGAGATATTTTCCTCTGTTTATCCTTTAGGATCTGATGAGCAACGTCCATGACATCTGCAATATCTGTCAAGCTCTGAGCCTTATCGAATTCATTTTCTGATGATTCTGCAGCTTTCATAGTGTCTCTGTGCATCATGTTGTAGATATTAGCAGATATCGATCGTACAGCACGTTTCTTTTTCAAAGAGAAATACGATTTATTGGCGTTATTATTCAAAATATCGTCCGTTGCTCCTGGTTGGTCTTTGCGCAAACTTCTAAAGGCAAGATCATCCTTAACAATGTCAGGAGACTTTTGCGGTATGAACCGCGATCGTGTCCGGTTTTCGGGAACAGCGTGAAGGTAATCACTATTAGAAGCAGTAGTTATTGGTCCCACAGGTATGCCGAACGGTGGTTGAGGATCCACTATTTTTAATGTATTGTTACTGTGCTTTAAGTTGCGGTAAACTACATCGTCTAAAGTTATATCTGGTTCGTTGTTATTTGTGGCTGATTCATTGTCATTCTCATCGACGGATGCACTTCCCAGAAGGGGCGTGGCAAGTAAGTAACTCACTTGTGACATCGCTGCATTTATATCCAAAGGTGGGGGGCGTTCTTTATTCAACCGACGATATGCCATATCATCATTGACTCGATCAGGAACAGCTGAACGTCTGTTTGTTTGTTTTCTGCGCTGCGCATCCACAGTATCAATGTCGTAATTGTACCCAGAATCACTTTGAGCACCTCTAGATGCTCCCCAGTTCACATATGTGTCAGGCATTTTGGTTAACAGTTTCTGCGTTACAACTGGAGGTACATCTCTTCGCTCTGCACGATCCAATAAATCTTCATCGCCTAGTCGAAGACTTTTGTATATAGCTTCGAGTTCATCTAAAGCGTCTTCAAGATTACTCGACCGACGTTTTCTCTTTTCTACTTCTTCAGCATCGTTCATCCAATTATTTTCTGTACTTGAAGCAGAACTTTGTCTGGAATAACGCCTTATTGGAGGAGCTGGTGGATCTTTCTTAGATTTGGAAGCATCGTCTTGATGTTCTGCTTTCTCCAAGACCATGGATAAAGGTCGTGTACTTGTCTCATTATTCAATTCAAAGAATGGTTTCGTGCACAATGGACTTGTGTCAGAGTTTCCACTAAGAGAACTCAAAGAGTCTGCTGTTTTAACTGGTATACTCAATACAGAGAAATTCTTCTTTATGTCTTTAGTTTCAAGTTTCTTCACTACTGGACTAGTAGGCTGAATCTTGTTCTCTATTTTGTCCTTATTTGCTTCGAACAATTGTGATTTTCGTCTAACTTCTTCCATATCTTTTTGTCTCCAAAATTCTGAAGCAGCTTGAACTGGATGCTTGGTGCCAGGGTAACTACGAGTTATAACTTGAGAATCGCTCAAATAAGTTTGATCCGGCTGAGTAGAAGCAATATGAATTGGTTTGCGGCTTCTGGGCGTTTTTTCCGCGAAATACTTATACTGATCACTATTTGGATGTCGACGAATAAATCGTTGCTGAGTTGTATCTGGACTTGCAGATGCAGGTCGTGTGATTACGTCTTGCTGGGCTTGATTACTCTGAGCTATATGGTCTTCGGAATTGGATCTATAATTTGACTGCCAGCCGAAAGATTGAACTCGGTTTAAGCTTAAACTTGTCGGCGGTGGTGCGTTAAATGAACGGACACTGGAACTTCTATCCACCTTTTGTCCTGGTCCATGTCGACTCTGATTACCATTCTCGAACGCATATGACATTGGTCGAGTGTTTTCGTACTGAACATTCGGATATATTCGTCGTTGAAGATCTCTTGGTGGAGGGGGAGGTGGTGTTATTCTTTGCAGAGATTGATTTGGATAATGTTGGGGATGGTGATTGATCATGTTAGGATTTCTTGGTTTGGGAATTGGTTTTCCAATTGGAAACTGTACATGGATTATTTCTCCTTCATTAGGTGTTGGTGAACGGTTTATATTGCAATCATAGGAAAAGCTTCGTTGATCTGTGGAAAAGTCATTACGATTATCGTTTCTTGGATGATGTTTTGGCGTAGTTCGTAAGTCATTTGCATTTGATTTAAAGGAGTTGTGATAAATATTAGTAGGCTTATGGGACGTATTGTAGTAATTTCTTTGGTTGTCGGATAAATTCGAGTTGGTTCTGTGGATTACGTTGTGACTAGGAGGAATGGTCGATACACCAATGAAAGGTTTTTGGGGAAGAGGATTACTGGCGGAGTAATTCAGAGTTGGTTTGATTACTGGTTTAGTCGGAGGAGATCTTGGTAATTCATCTACCACCGTCCATCTGTTTACTGGAACCATCGACTGATGTACATCAACATCGGACTTAATTCTTTGTGTCTCTAATTCTGCTTCTTTGTTTAATACGTTCTCATCTTCTTTACTTAATCGTTTAATGTATCGTTCAGTTCTGGCAGATCGCGTCTTGCGGCTAGATGCCGATTCTTTTTTGCTTAAACTGTCGTCGCTCTTGAATTTAGTAATAGACGACGCTGTTGATCTCTGTGATCCTTCATCTGAACTACTGTCATTCTTCATACGATCTCTCATCGCTTCTACTCTTGCTTTCACCTTTTCTCGACGTGATTTCTTTCCACTGCTGTCCAGCGAACCAGATCCCAAACTTCCTCTAGATTGATTCAAATCCTGACGGTTTCTGTTCAGGGATTCTCTGCTTGAAATTCTGTCAGTACTGCCTGTAATGCGTGTCGAGTTTCCACGTATATAACTGGCAAAGCCGGCAGTAGGATCTGACAGTACTCCTGATTCATCGTGTTCTTTATTTCCATTTGTTATGTTGTTTTGAAGACCAGGTGTAACGACTATATGATCGAAATGTCCTAGAGCTTTGTTCGAGCGTTTCTTGCGCTTATCTTCCTTCTTCTGTTTTCTTCTTTGCAGAAAACCACGTTTAGCGTGTGCATCATCGTCACTTGTGGATTCACTTTCGATTTCTTTCTTCTTCCTACGGAAAAGTCCGCCTAGAGTCCATTTCTTGTCTTTCTTGGCTGGTTTCTCTGGACACGGTTCGTCTAGTTCAACGCCAGATCTGCGCGCCAATGTTGGCGATCTGTAATGACTGTTATTGTCGCTGTACTTGGCGATTTCTTCAGCACTATTCATGATTGTGATTTCGTCCAGTGACTTGGCGTTGTTGACGTGTGGGAACGACCGGCAACTTGGACCGGTGCTCACAGTCTGAAAAATGTGAAATGCCGGTTAATAAAATGCACATGAACGAAAATAGAAAGTGTGTCATTTTGTTTAATTATTCGGTGTGATTTAATGAGTGCGGGTAAGTTACTGCTTCTGGCATACGAAACCAGCATATTTATTATGTAATCCGTAATGTTACAGTTATCTGCGTAAAACAATGCAATTAATTAGTGGAATGAAGTGGGAGGATTTCCACACTTGCACCTGGTAATTTCATTGTTTCACTTTGATTTCTAATTAACTAATTAATTATTATTATTACACACAGTGTTCAATGAATTTAATTATAATATTAAATATTATAGGTCATACATACGGGTATTTGCAAACAGCACGAAATGCACCGCTTTTAAATTAAATTTTAAAAGAAATATTTCATTATAGAGTCATTCTCTTGTAAACTTTTAGTGAAAATGTTTCTTGTAAAAGAGAAATGTGGTATATATTACATAAGGTATGTTATCAAAGGATAATATTATAGATGTTCAAAGAATTTTTATATTTGATTTTCAAAGTTATTAGTTCCACCCCATGCCGTGTTATGTATCAGTATAAATGATTTAAAATAAACTAATAAGCTTTTCACAGCAAGACAGCAGGTATCTGTGAAACGACGCCATATTCTGTCTTCCCACGCCCATCATCTGTAATGAATTGCTCTTCAAAACTTTTACAATGAACTCCGACAAATAGATGCTATAAATAGCTGGTATTTAACCCTCAAATATCGCCAACAAAAATACTCGTTGAACGAAAGAATAATTAAAATTAGATAAGGCTACTTTGCATTCTTAAACACTGGCCTTTATTTTTTGTTTTCAGATCGTATTACTTGTTCAGTGGATAATGACGAGTAAAATTAGAACAAACAGAATGTCCCAATGCAGATCATTGTAAGATGGAATGAATATAACAAATAATGCTGTATTAGAATTGCGCCTGGATATACAGTTTCGGAAATGATGAATAAGACAGTGCATTTGGACACGACGGCAACATATGGTAAATGGACTGAACGTTCTATTTTTGATTTCACGGACAGTGGGCGTTGTACGAAGACGGTGTCGACGCCAAACGGAGTGTTCACATAACACATATCGTACTGAAAATAAATTCTAGGACAATGTGAAGCACGCAGGATCACATTCCGTGCAAAAATAAATACATCAACGCAGGCAGTATCAAATCTCTCATTTATATATTTGTCAGAGTAGAAGAGCATCTAACGTACGTAACTAAGTGTTCCGTTAACCCAGACTAGTACTGTGAATGTCACATCATGCAAAAAATTCAGAAAGGGTGACCAATTAGTTTGTTACTCATTACAAATACACAGTTAACCAGAAAGAAAATAGAGAAAAGGTATTTAAATATATGCACTTAAAATGTATTTAGGTGTTTAAAAAGTAGAACCGGTGTAAGTATTTGTGCTATATCGAATTTTATGTCAATTTTATTGCCAAGTGTAAAGTGGTGTGCTGTGCTGCGGGTTCATAAACAGAAAGTTAACAACTAAAAAAACTGAGCGCTTATTCCCATAAGAGTACTTCGGATAAATAAAATTCTAGTCTAAACAATCCACCTATTAAAGAGATATTTCTAAGCCAGATAATTTTAAAACTGGAAAGAATGAACAGTAGCTTTAAAATTTTGCTATGATATGCAACATGTTATTTCAATTGTAACAAAATTTGTAGAATTCCAGTCATAAATAGCATAACATCTCATCCATTTTCATTTTTAACGGCCTTTTGCGTGCATTTTTTGCAGTTTTACAATACGCAATTTCATCGTTTTCCAATTTTTCTAGTTTTTTTGTAGTATGCAGAAGTAAAAATTGAAATATTGTGCATATTATAAATTCTTTGAAATTTCTTGAAATTTTGTCTCTGATTCCCTATGGCCCTCTTTCTGTTATTAAACTTATATATAATATACTTTTAATTAAAACGTCATTTGCGACAAAGGATTGAAATCTAATTTGAAATATGTCACTAAAGTATCTTGTCGGTTATTAAAAAAATTTGTGAATCAAATAAGCGTAAAATTTAAATTAATTACATTGCCAATTTAACGTATATAAATTAAACAGAGCTTTTCTAGGAAGCTGTCAATAACAGACGTGTAAAATGATTGGAAAATTCAATCTACATACTGTAATATATTTTACGTCAGTTGTGAGTTATTTTATAAAATAATAAAAAATGAGTCAACGATAATTTCCATGGTATAAACATTTTGAAATGTCTTCCTTTAAATTAGGGTTTATAATATCAACATTCAGTTTCACTTAACTCACATGTATTTTGTAAAAAAGTTATAGGCCGGATGTCGATGACGTTGTTGGTGAAGAAACATAACCTTCCCCCTGCACCTCTGCCCTTGTCTAAGTTTGGATAGAACAGTTACCGGTTAACATATATAATTTCATGGGCGTACGTCGAGGCGCTAACTGACATACGACGCGTGTAATTGGCATAGAACAGCGTGGGTGGGCCCCATCAAAATTAATATGTCAACTTCCTGCCTGGAAACAGCCTCAGTCGCAACCAATTACGACACCGACATCAAGAATTTAAAATATTAATTATTTTTAGAAATTCATACAAGAAAACCGGCTCGAGTATATAAGTCCTGAACGACCGAGTTGACGAGTTACTCTGATATGAGTTGATGACAAGGCACGGATTGAAAATAATTGAATTATGTTTCTTCATAGCTGGCTGGATTTATCGACGTTGTTTTTCTACTGTTCTACAAAGTGAGAGAAATGTGTTTACAGATTAACTTGATTACCGAATGTTATCACAATCTACTAATCAAATTTATTACTAAACTGATTTGTACTTATTGGGGATTTTTTTACTGTAATATACGAGCCAATTTTCAAGGTAAAACAAAAATCACAAATTCTTCATTGCCAAGTCTTAAATAATACGAAACAAAAAAGTACCTTCATATTTACTAAATAACAATGTAAATATATTTTTTACCATTAAATTGTTGAATGTAGACAATAATTCTAAATTTCATTTGTTAGATATAGGTGAAGGTTTTTTTATTTGAAATGTACAACACATACCGACATGCTACTTGTTGCAAATATAATATCATTGAACATCATTGAATCACTTCAGCCACAAGTGATAATGAAGTTTAGTAAATATTAGTAACTATAATGACAAGTTGAAACTAGGGTAAACACAGGTTTATAATCCTGTTATAATAAGAAATCATTTAAGTGTGTGCAGCAAGTGATAATTCAGGGTGAAGTGACCCGTACACGTTGCTTACTTACAGTTGGAGGAAGTTTATATATGAGCAAGTGAAATAATCGAAGTGAAATGAACAAACACACATTGCTCGCTCGTGTTTGCATGGTTGATAACTCAAGTGACCTATAAATAGGTTCCTGTTACTGAATTCGCTACTGACGGCATTACCGAAGACGAAGAGCTACTCAACGTATGACGTTGACGTATGACTTTTCACTCACCGTAAATCTTCCACATCAAAACAAATCAATTTCACTGTCGATTCGTGTGCACTTCTGTCTATATTATGATAGATCAATTCATATTGTCATTTATGCGGGCGAAGTGAAGCTATCACACGTCTAATGAACGCATGGTAAATACAATCAATACACGTTTTAAACAATATACGTTTCATTCTAACCTAAATACAAGTACTGTCTTCTTTTGTCCATTACAGTACTTCATTTTCATTTACGAAGACATTAAGATAGATACCTACAATTTATCTAAGATTGAAAATAGAACTTCTTAATCTAATCAATTTAAACTAACCGAGAATCGAATGTAATGAAGTTAACATTGCTTCATTAATTCGCACTGTGACAGTATTCCAATCTTACTGCATTTAGCGTGATTTGTATTTAGTATATTCATAGTAATTTTATTTACTTTCAAATTCAAATTGTAATATTTATTCCTGCGGTAAAATTGTAATAACATGTGAAGATTTGTACGTCAATATGAATACCACCCTTTCATCCGAAATGTATTATTTTTAGTATTGACTAATACGCTTCAATAGTGAAACAGAAATTAGCGCAGAAAATCTTACCTTCAAAAAATTCATCACAAATAACCCATCTGCACTCATGATGTTTAGAAAAAAATTCTACACGGTCACATCACAGGATAACAATTCTTTCTTGTCATGGCGAAATAGAATTTTACACGTGAAAGTAAAAAAAACTAGCAAAATATGTCATCAGTCATTGCTGATTTTATTTTTAAATTTTAACACAAACATCGTTCGCACAACTCCTGCAGGCTGACCGAACCACCTCGACTGTTAATCGAAAGCAGACTATTTCTGGTGGCGTTGTACAGCATGCGATATAGTGGAACCACGATAGGAAGGCATCACACATACACACACGCACACACACAGAAACACGTGTATGCACGCATATGCAAGGTGGAATAACATAGCGAAAGTTTACCAGCAGGAAGAAACACGTTGTTTCGTGAATAACTATAATTCATTCAGACGACACGATAACGCAACATCCACACCAAGGACTGTGTACTGCAGTTGAAGGAATTTGTTTTGGTGGCCCAGATTTTTTAGAATTTGGCGTGAAGGTATGCTGGTTGTCGACAGCAGTATCCAAATTACTTAATAGGCCATGGCAAAAGAATGATAGCAAGTTATTTACAAAACAGGCAAGAGTGTGAAATGAAAAGTAGATATTTCAGTGAAATATATACTTGCAACATGCACAAGATCTGTCAGAAGCTATTCAATAAATTTAAAAAAGCGTACTAAATAATAAAAATCGTACTTTGTGCTTTACGTTACTAATTCACTCAATTTTCAAGATATTCAACATGCGAAGTGAGATTCTATTCTGCTAATGTTCTATTCATTTTAAACCAACCCGCATTCTTTTACTAAAGCTTGAAATAACCTGTCTCCTTTGTTGTAAATTTTCTTTCATCTTTCACGTGAAGGTTTGAGATTCAGTATTCTTTGAACTACATCTTAGATAGAAGATTTTTCTTCATCTATTTTTTTTTACTTTATAATTAATATTCTTAAGAACATTTTAATAATCCATTATGAACTTAGTTGAGTCAAAAGTTTCTCTTAAATAATACAAAACAAATCAAAAACATTATCGGTTAGAAGATATGATAAGTAAATGCATATTTGGAAAAACTAAGAAACAAATAAATAATAATAGATATATGTAAGTTATTATAATAATATTTTAAACCAATCTTCTTACTTAAATACTATATTTATAAGAACATTTTTAACAACATGAACAAAAAATGTATAAGGTGTTATTAACTATTGAAAATTGCACGTGACGCAATTTCAAAACTATGACACAGATAATACATATTCAAATTATATAATAACTATCTTTTGTTCCTACACACGTGACGACATGTGACAAAGCATTAATTAATTGAAATAAACACGTTGATATCAATATTCAGTTGTGTGAAAATCAATTTTGATAAAACCAGCGATTCATTATATTGAATGTTGGAAATATGCCAATCACGGTTTTTATTTGCTTGTTTTATATGTGTATTATTGTTTATAGTACTGTATAAATTTAACATCTACAAGGTTTAAATTTACATCGTTTTAGAAATAAAAATAAAAACATTACAAACATTCGTGATCCACTTGGCAACCTAATATACTTCTTTGTAATGCGGGAAGTCTATAAAATACTCTATTTAGTAACAATGTTCAATGTAAAACTCTATAAATTCAGAAGGACATAATTTATAAATTATATGTGAAATTATTGTTATTTTTTCTCAGTTATAAAGAAAAAGATTTCTCTAGTTTCTAAGAACTATATGGCAGATCAAAATAGACATTGTATAAATAATTGTTCATACTCATCTATGTACTAATTATATCTAGCTGTTAATTAAACAAATCGTAATTAACACACATCTGACACACGCCTTTGTCGCAATGTAAACTTTCTTTGTCAGACAAAGAATCATATTAACTTAGTGTGTAATCAGGAAAAACATCACCGATGTAATTTTTTTCCTCATAACACCTCGATACGTACTACACACCCAGTACTCACGAACCAATTAGCCTACTAATTAATAATCCTATCATCGTCCTATCGGCCAGCTATTGGTGTGCATCGTTGGCGAAATTTGGGATTGGCTTAATTTTCAATACACATCCGTGCACACATAAGCCAAAGAGGATTTGGTGAGTCATCCCAACTAGCGCCAAGATATGAAACGTTGCGTAACTAAGTGTGAACTGTCATGGTTGCTCTATGCTACTAAGTCAAGGTCATGATGTGACCGGATTGTCCTTTCTCAGCCGGTAATTTAACAAGAAACTGTTTTATATAATTCATAATAAGAACATTCCTGTCAAGCATTGTACACAATATAAGTGTTGTGTTATTGCAACAATAGATGATTCTCTAGGTCGGATTTCACATAGAACAAATGTACATTTCAAATATTTCATATTTGTTACGAAGAATAATGTAGTAGATACTTGTACTTTGTGGTAAAAATATTACAAAACTATTGCTTTCCAGAAGTGACATTGTACATATTATTTTGATTTGTTCTCGAGAGAGAGAATACACCCTGATACGATGTTCTACTTTGGAGATATGAACTACTTATACAACCGTGTGAATTAAACAACACGGAACTCGAAGAGAAAAGACACAAATGTACGGCGTAATTGTTATTAATTAATAATTTCTATAATTCCAGACTTATGCTACGACTGTAAATATTATTTACGTATATTAACCGTGCAAATAAACACAATGGAAAACGTTAATTAATAAAATTATAATTTCCTTTTACATGGGAGAATGAGCACACAACGCAGTAACAAATGCAACGTAATGTAGCACACTTACTTACGTATTACATATATGTATATATACGTACATATATAAACTCTATACGGAGATGATGGAAAGAGGAAAATTTTCATTAAAATGAAAGATAATGAACATGCAGAATTGTAACTAGTTATTACCTGTATTCACGTGACAGGAAAGAAAACGTTTTTAATTTGTTCTAGAAATATTCAATTATACAGAACGGAATAGATAGTTTTATCTATACAGATACAAACATGTACTAGTCTGTTTCGATAAATGCTAGAATCAGCATGCACACACACATGTATATTGCAGACTTTATTCAATTTGGCTAACAAATAGTTTATGGCAAATCCAGTATGCAACGTGAATATATCTGTATCTGGCATCTGACAGATTTGGCGCACTGTATGTTTTTTTCTCTGAAAAAAACTTCAATTAATTTCATACCTTAACTGAAGCAGATAATCTTGACAGCTATATAAAAACAATAAGACAAAATGTCACGTAGAATTATATTAATATAAATTCTAAAGGATGAAAGCAAGAAGAATAAGAAGTATTTAGGATAATTAATAATGTCAATATTTCTGAAGGTAACCCCTCATTTAAATTCCTCTCTTGAATATTCAATTGCCATTAATTTTTGCATATTTAGTTAATTAACATTTGATTCGATTCAAAATTTAAATTACGTTGAACAAAGTACAAAAATTAGATTGTTTAAAAGCACATTCAGACCAGTTGTACAATTTTCTAAATGTGTTTTTGTCAAATTTACATTAATCTTCCAGTATATTCAAAATGATGTACTTTTTCTTCAGCTAATATGTATAAAACATCATTACTATTATTTCTGCTAGCAACATTTTGCCAAAAATTGACTTTTTAATCTCATATAAATTATAATTACTAGAAAAACTAACTTTTACAACAACTGCTTATCAACATACGGAAATTTAATATAATTTGAAAATATTATTCATTTTAAATGTGTGCTGCATCACAACTAGTAAGTATATTTTAACGAAATAACAACAGGTAGTAAGACAGATTTGAAGATATATGATAATAAAGTATAAAATATTACTTTCTCCTGTCACCAGATGATGTGTTTAAAGATTCGGCGCCTGTCTATCATAAACCGAACCGGCCCATTATGACAGTAATCCTCGTGCTAATAAAAATCTGTCTTGAAGATACACATCTATTTCTATCCTGTCAAAACATGTATGAGTAAGAGGTTATATATTTCAAACAAACAAACATATCATCACAAGTAGCAGGATTGCTTTATTTCTACTTAGTCATAACTTGCTGCACTATTAACAAAGGGCGCCATATACAAGTTTTACCTTGCACATTTTCTGTTATCAATGGTATACGACGATAGGAAAAGTACAGGAAGTCAGACTCATTGTAGATTTCAGATAGTATATGTTTACAACCATTTAGTTAAATGTAATGGATTCTTAGAATTCATTTAGTTGTTTTTAACATTGCACATGCAGTGACCGGAACTTGGCAAAATGGCAAAAGTATAATGACTTTGATCCCAAAATAAATAGTTTTTTCAGAAAAGCAGTGAGGGATCTATGCAGGCAGTTTTCAGTTTACAATAAGTTACACTTGAAGCTCATCAATTGTCGAGTACAAAATATTTTGTTTAGAGATCTGTATTTAAATACTGTACAATTTACGGAACGTGTTCTGTTTATAAAAGTTTAAATTAGTGTACAGTGTAGAAAGGAAATATTATTTATATAAATAGGTGTGTTTAATAAAAAAACAAAATAAATATTGTATGTTAAAATATATTCTCATTGTATTTATACCATGTTCAGTGATCAAGCATATTTTCTCGCGGTCCTTATATAACAATTATCTGTTCATATCTTTATAAGTGACACCTACGAAGGTCGACATAATTAGTAGACATAAAAAATTGTTTATCTAAAAACCTTGACGTAAAAATTCAGGCCATTTGCGGGTCAACAAAAATTTATACCATATTCGTTTCATACAATTGAACAACCTTGACAACTAATTACTTAACATTATTGTTATTTATTACTTTAGGCTAGTTTATTTTCATTACCTGTGTACCATATCTGACAAAATACTCAACACTGGAAATATTCAGTATTTTATATCATAGTCGAAGATATGCAGCAGGAGAATTATAATATAATATAATGTTTGTTATGTTCAACATATTTTCAATTTTCATTCTGTAAATGTTAGTCATTTGTTATAAAACCGTGCCGGGACAGGATAAACTGGGTTTTTACATAACAATCGCTGTAGACATATAAATAACGTGCACGAATCAATAATATTAATGTGTCTACTAGCTTAGGCGATAATTCACAAGGTGAATGGACGAAGTAAGAAGCCATATTATCACTACCCTTACATACCACAAGACGTAAGACATTTAACCCTGGGTTCAATACACCAGGAAGTGGCGAAAACTACACGGAAATCGTCTACTAACAAGATATTAGAAATCAAATTAACTACATACTTTCTTTCCCGGCACAAAATCAAGTACACACACACACAACAAAATCATAATAATAACATCTTACACATAACTACTAACTGTAATGCAAGTATTTTATTTTAATTCATAACAAATATTTTTGTACACAAATCAACAAAATTAATATCGAAATTATTTAAGAATACTGAAAGCTATCATTAGCAATTTATTCGAAAAAATATTATGTAATGAAATTCCGTAGAAATATGTCTTACCTGCATTAAATACATGTTGAATGTTGGTTATAGTAGTTGGTAATTGCACAGTAGATTATCGGTAAGCGTTCGTGGAAATAACCACCTTCATTAGTAACTGTTCATAAGATGTTTTCTCTTTATGCATGTGCGTTAGTGTCTATTTGTAACATGGCATGACATGGTACGTTCACTGGCCAGACGAAAGAATATTAAGTGCAGACGGTGCAATGGAGTCTGTCGCCAATAAAGAAAGAGTAAGAGACAATGATTGATATACCTAAAGTTCATACTTGGCACTTTTAAACCATCGTCATTTTTAACTTGAACCGTGATTCTTTATCAGAATCCATAGTGCCGGTGTACAACAAAATCCTAGTTTAATAAAACAAAATATAAAAGAAAATTTCATTACTGTTGGATCTATGTCTGTTTAAACATAACCTTAAATATGATAATAGCATTAGTATGAACCAAAGTATATCAATCAAACATTTAGCGAGGTGTATGGTAATGCAAGGTTTCAAGTCTTACCGTGAAATTAATAGGACAAGTTATAAATATATTTTATACAGGATTAAACCTGACAAATACGGTAATCAAATGTAATGAATTTACCTGAAGGTTGCATCATGTATTGTATATTCTATAACTTTCAATGTAACCGAATATAATTGTTTACTTATGTAAAAATCATCTTCACACCAATCATAGCAATGAAGAGACACACCTTACAACACACATTCCAATAGAACACACTTCTTCACTCCGACAAAGCACAAATATGCTTCGACAACAATTGATTTGAAACTAAGCGACAATGACCCACTTTTGAGAATACCCATACCACTTGTATATGAGCACAGTATCATCATCTCTCATACATACGTACATCTCATGCAACGAGCAACGAAGAGGAGAAAGAAACGGAAAATGTGAGATCGACGGTTAAAAATGCCAAACCTTTAATGGAACTACTTTCATTACTTGGAACTCATGTATTTTTATCGGATATCTCTCTGTGTATATTTACTCATATTGACTGGGCTGGATATATTGAAAAGAGAAATGTACATATGGGATTGGCCAATCCCAGATGAAAGCTAAAAGATCAATGATGAAATATTTGTAAGGCACAAGTGTGGAGTGGATTACAAATTTATCGTATTTCTTTCTTGTCAAGTTACACGAACAAGATTATCAGAATCAATCCTAATTTCCATGCTAACGTTTTCTTGTTTATCGAAAAATGTTACAGTCAATATAAGTTTATCTTTTTAGTTAAAAGCTAAGAGTAGTGAAGTCCATCTAATGAATATTAATTAAGGAAAAATCTCAGTGAAGTTTCATAAAATTCTAATATCTGTTCAGATTTTATTTCAGTCTGTACAAACATTCATTTCAACTAGGTAAGTAACGTATACTATATCAGTATGTCAAGGAATACACGTACATACATACATTCAGAAAACGGTACTACATTCACGTATCGATTACCAATAAGGTATCGATTTACACAATATCCATCGAGTAATTGTTCAACTCGTCTAACAGCAATCTCATGTAAAACAAAAGGGTAGAAAAGAAAACACTATTTCTATAAAGTGTATAGACAAAATATAAACAAAAATGGCAAATATATATTGTTTATCTTATTATTATATCAATATAGCAGTTTGTTTTTTTCAGATCACTTTGTAAATATTTTTTAATGATTATTACGTTTTAATATTTTCGCAGACGGTAAATGTGAAAGTACGTCATTATTTAATATACAAAATTATATCGGTACAATTACGAACGAATCAGGTAAATTAAGTTGCTAATGAATGATTTGGAGTTCGGTTGCACCTTGAACAGGTGTAGTGGTCCAAAACACGCGTTCACCTCAGCTTGGCGGCACGCCGCAGGCAGGGAAATTATCATCGAGCTCCAGCTGTAACCTGGTTCAACTTTGCATCCATCCAACCAGTCAACAAGAACACCAGTAGCATGTGAACAGATTGTTTTTTTCATCTCATAATTCATTGTCTCCATTACCGATCTGGTTTAAAAGTAAAACAAATTTTCTGGCCTGCTCGCGAAGAAATCGACCGAAATTTGATCGCATCTTTACAAAGATAACTGTCACTTTGTTCTAGAAAAGAAATCTAAAACAATTTTCTAGAATAAAAGTAGAAAATACTTTTTCTGTAGTTGCTGGTAAGTTAATATTTCTCTCTAAATATAGGATTGTATAAGTGTATTTTAAAACAAGATGACCTTTGAAATATTACAGAGAATAAATATTAGTCGTGACCAGATGTATCTAGAGGTATCTTCTTCAATGTTAATAAATGTCAATAAACATAAGAAGTACGCTTGCACCTTTCATGGAAAATCTGTATGTTTACTTTGGTGTCTAGACTGGTTGGACGGATATGTGCAAACCAGAACCTTTCAATATTTAATACCGAACCACTAGACTTTCTAAATTCACCGTCTCAACGGATACGTTTCGTTGAAGTTTTCTTTGAAGATAAAATATTAATAGGTTTTACGATGTTATTCGCACACATGTGACTTAGATTGTGACGTTACTGGGTCAAGAAATGATTTGAATTTGTTTCAAGGTACGTTTTACATTGAAAACTGTAAATTATTAGAATATTTTTATTAAAACATCAGCTAAGAAACGAATAAATACATCATAAATCTGGTTCAGTGTTTTTGTAAACTCTTGACTCCGCCCCCTTCATATATGATGTATTTAAGTTCACACACTCATTTATGCAGGTGAAATTTTTTTTCTTCGTGGAAATAATTATACAGATGAAATATAATTTAATTTTCATATAGTGAAAAACCACTATATACAATTATATGTGACGTCATACATACATATGAACAGCACACACATACATACACATACATGAATCCGTAAAAAATAAAACAATTACTTCGAGTATATAAAACTTAAATTACAGTTATTAATTCAATATCGATATCCGATCGAAACTGACAATTCGATTACATTATAAATTATAAGAAGAAAAAAAAGTGAAATTTTTATTACAACGGAAAAAACTACGAAATATTATGAAGGCACACCTTTGTGTAATCTAGTTACATAAAATGATAAAAATAAAATAAAATTCTACGAAATACGTATGACTGTACAGCGTTATCGAAAAATAAATATCAATATTTGACTGATTGCAATATATGCGAATCCACATTCAGTAATGCAATGTTAAACAATATTTTATGTACATAATTCAATATAGGTAATTTTTTTGAAAAATATTCTGCAATATCATAATTAACAAACTCGGTAATTTTCAATTAACATTAATACAATAATACATTCAAATATGCAACTGACAGTTGAATATGATCCATACTACAAAAAAAAACATTTAAAAATAAAGTTTGTGACAGAATAAAATAGGGCAAAAAGACTCAAAACCTTGTCAATACTGCAAGTAAAAAAGGTCGACTTCGCTTAATGGAAATGTCATGTTTTCAGTTTACGGTATCTTGCAATTAAATTCATTTAATTACAGTCGTTACTTAACAACCCTCATTGTTATTATTACGTCAGAAATGTTTCAATACAATTCTATTTAAATACAGTTTCGTAATAAAATACATAGCAGAAATGCATCTGTACTATGTACGAAATTATTCTCACCATATATTTATCAACCTCGCTAAATATGTCCCTTATTCTAGCACATTCTATCACTAAAACACACTAACTGCATCACTACTATTAACTACTATTAACTGCTATCCTAATTAACCGTTATTATACTATGCATAATATACGGGGGTGAAACTGTGTCGTTAAATGAATAGGAGACGCTACGAATAAACTAATATAAACATTATCGCTATTAGACGCTATTTAGTGAATAGCGCGCGCGCGCACACACACTAAGTAACTTGACGTTCACGATGCTCGCACTATGGGTGTCGCTAAGCAACTGACTTGAACTGACTACACTATAGGCATGTGGTACAAGCTACAGGCAGGTAGCTAGACATGCACAGACACGGATGGTTGACTAGCACGGGGCACGTTACATGTGTAGTGACGGTTGGGTATAGGCGAGCCACACGGTGAAATATTAATGATTTTTTAATGTCTACCAGTGGTGGTGGCTATTGGAAATTAATTCCTACACATGTTTTACACTGAAACGGATCACTGAGAAGGGTGATAATATAGGAGGAGTCTTCTTTTTGTCGAAAGAGTAGTTAATTTTAGGGATAGTTATGTAAGAATCTATAATGTGCAAAGATGAACAATGTTCCACCAGGGATAAAATTATGTCACACCCCTAAACACTTGTTTGTATTATAAGGGTATAATATAAAACAGGTTTGATAGTATTATAATTATAGTATTATTTATGAATTTTACTAATCTTTTCTGTCCAGTTGAGCTAGATATTTAGCGCTGGAGATATAGAAAAAAAATAAGGTACAGATTGGCGTGTCCAAACATGCTTTTGTGAAATTCCTTTGACGTGTTCAAGTGCGTCTTTGACAGGTTATATAATCAAAACTGGATATAAAGTACTCAGTTCCAGTGAAAATCCGAATTTAATGAATATTTTTCTCGTTCATCCGAAAATCCCCTATAAGAAATAATTCCAAGTCAATGGCACAAATAACAAGATATATTTACTATAGTTCATATAAGTATATTTATTTATTCTTGTTATTAAATAATTCATTTATTTTTGACGTTGGATTTAACAGTAAGACATATTTGTAGTTAGATATTAAATAGAAAGTCTAGTGATAAATGACTAGGATCTAGTATTTTTATTTATTTATTATATTTCTGAAGATCTTACAATTGTGCACGAAACATATTGAATATAAAATTCGTATTTATTTCATTTTTTCTAATAATACCAGTTTTTAATGAAATGTTCCATAGACCTCACCACCCAGTTTTGTAATTAATGTAAGAGTATATTACAGATGTTTCATGAAATTTTAATTAGTAATTGGAGCTTGAAATGTTCAGTATCATTCGCTAGTTAAATACTTGCTTTTCTTCTACTGCGAATACTAGAAGCGAGTAATTACTTTCTCAGAAATGAAAGTTAACGAGAGTAGGAAGCCAAAATACACTAATTTTTTATTTCTCGTATTTTCTTTTTCATGCAAGCAGAAACACAGAAAACCTGACATTAAAAAGCAAAACGACGATTCTGATTCAGTTGCGCATTTCAAAACATAATTAAACTTGTCTCTTTTTTCATTTGAAACAAAAATATTTACATAAATTGCGAATAGACGTAATTAACTTCCTGTTAAATTTATAAATGT
The DNA here is from genome assembly GCA_022063505.1 of Calosoma granatense. Classification (NCBI taxonomy): domain Eukaryota; kingdom Metazoa; phylum Arthropoda; class Insecta; order Coleoptera; family Carabidae; genus Calosoma; species Calosoma granatense. The sequence continues at coordinate 731,486 of JAGJTL010003236.1, forward strand.
TATATAAACAGAACTTAATGCAAACGAAACTATTTGCTTTCATTTAGAATGCAGTTTTAATTATTCAATTAAATTGCAGGATGATAAATGTAAAATAAATAAGAGTTGATGAATTTCTGCATTTACAAATAATAACAGTATCAACTATATACCTGGCGTCTACATATATAAACTTTGTAGTTAATATAATTTAAAAAATTAAATTACAGTAGAAAATGTTTGCAACGTTATACTGCAAGTTTAGAAAATGTATATAAGATTCTTATAACTTGACTGATATGGAGAAGAAATTACAAAAGAGTTACAGCATAGTATATATCTATGAGCAAGTATAAACGCGACCTGCATTTTTCCACATGAAAGTTAGAATATAGTTATTAGAAATTCTTTTCAACGCACGTGATCCACATATTAATAACAACAGATATGATCACGTGAACACTGAATAAATTAACATACTGAAAAAGTAAATACAATAACAGTAACACATGGAATCCAGTTTTACAACATAAAAGCATGTTCATACTCATAACATAAAAACAGAAAAACTAAGTTAGATTTTTCCAAGTATTGGATGTGACAATATTAAATATGCATATGTATTATAAAATAAATAAGTTGAACAACTAGAATATAAAAAACCGAATGTAACATCATACAGAAAAAACAAGGTAATATTTTTAAATATAACTAATAAATTAAATATTATTCGTGTCCAGGGAAAAGTGAATATTATATATTTTTACATATTTTTTTCTGGTGGAATATTTCATTTCAAGTTGAGATAAACTCGTCTAGAAGCTCTTAGCATGATGAAATTTAAAATCCACGATTCAGACACGCACGTGTCATATAGTAATTAACATTGCCGACACATAGTCGTATATGTGGGTGGGGCCGCAGAGGGGAATAGAGCGCCGTGAACGCGCACGCATATACTCATTAATTACATTGTTTCCAAAGTGACGCATTCCTCTACCGAGGTTGTGTGATGAATATACCAGACATGGGTGCAGTGTCACGAATTATTCTTTCATAAGTATATATGTATGTACATATATCATTATATACTCTACATTCTATCCACTACATATAAACCGCATACTTATGTAAGTCCCTTTGTTATAAACTATACAATTATATTACCTTATATTTATCTGTACAACATTATACCTAACAAACAAATATGTTTGACTTGTGATCAAATATACATTTATGGATACACTTAGACAGTAATAACTCTTAATTCACTTTAACACAAGTATCATATTACTGGAGCAGGGTTCTCAAATATCTTAAAAGGATTTACAGGAAATGAGAGTTACTAATTGTACGGATAAAAAGTAAAGCACACTGTAAAAAGTTTGTGCAGCCATGTCGTAAAACTAGAGACTGTCCGAATGAAAATAAAATATGTTCTTATTCATGTGACAAAGAAAGCAAATTGTCTTTTGAATATAGTAATTTCTCGAGTCAGTTCACAGAAACCAGTCAACATACCATCTTATCTTCCGTTGTCGCACTGGTCCATTTTCGTGCGTCTAACGCTCCAGCCCTCAACTAACGTGTATGTACTCCTAGTATATACGTGTATGTATGTACCTACTCTGTCGTAACTCATTACCATAATACGATGGTAACATGCGACCAGGCGTGTATAATTCTGTCTGTTTTTAAGTAGAACCACTGCAAGTCTCACAATTCTGTGTACGACTGACCCATATATTATGTATTAAACGAGCAGAGATGCTCGTTCATTTCCGGATAAATTCGCGCTCGTAAAAGCTAACTTTCTTCCATCTTACATAGCAGCAGTATTACACAGAAGTAGTAGACTTTCTTCGTACAATAAGAAGAAGACTAAACGTCTGTTCTGGCTGTTGACAATCGAAAGAAAAACACTTACACAGTACACAACAGTTCCTAGAATAACAGCCATTATACGCGAGGAAAAACTTCATGATTTATAATTAACTAATGTCCAGACCACTACTGTACAAGAACAGATCTGTACGGACAGATCAATTTCAAATAACGGTGGCGATAAAAGATGAAAAAAGTCGGTAAGCGGATTAGACCAGCACAGATATTCACTGGACTGTATCACAATGGTTCACTTTCGGAGTCAGCCGACTTAATGTTAAGGCCCTTTTACGAGTTCACATTCTGTAAAAAGTACAGCTTTACGATCCATAAACTGTGATAGAACGACAGTCATATTGTCACCGAAAAATTGAACCATATGTACGTATTATCTATCTGTAACTGCATCGCTTGCATATTATACTGACAATTGTTTCCTGATTTCACTAGCGACATCTATATTTATACTTCGATCCATGTGAACAGTATGCAGCGAAGGAAATTGTGCCAGCTAGCAGTATTTGACTTGCAAGTTCATACATGTAATAATGCTGAACAAGATTAATATGTTAATACGTTAAATTCTCATATATTCTTTCTCTTTTGGGTAGGGTCAAAATAGCTCAATGACTATGAAAATTGTCTTGTTAAATCCGGTTAATATCTGAATGTAATTTCACATGGTTTTGTTACTATTTAAACGTTGAGTATTACTTTATAAGTACCATTTTTGGCATGATAGCTAAGTCGTTAGATTTTGAGTATTGTTTTAGTCGGTAAATACTTAAATACTAAAGATCACAGTTATCTGTCTAGACTGAGAACCATTACATAGATCTTTAACAACCACGATTCGAGTGACCAGAATTGTAATCGCGCAAAAAATTAATAAATTACCAAGGAAAAAATAACTGACATGTTTTCGAAGGTTGCGCACGTAAGCTAAGGCACTGTTTACACCACGTAGTAGAACAATAGTGTTCGACAACAGTACAAGAACAACGTGACATTACTAGTAATACATACAGTGTCGGTTACAACAAGTATATGATGTGTTATACTTCGTTTACACGGTATAATAATCACGTACTGACACTTGTAACCGCATATGTAAACTTTTATATGATGGTAATCTGTTAATTCCAAAGACCATTGTTTTGTTTTCGTTTTGAAACAATATAAATATCAAGGTTGATTGTTTTTCTAACACTGGCTGTCTAATTTTCAGTAATTATGTTCATGAAACGAGTGTATTGTTTTCTTTAAGTAAATTATCACTTTTGTATTAGATACTAGGTTAGAACATATAACAAATAAAATATATGAACGTATATCATATTTTATTTTACAATTTATTTTCCAACAATATATGTAGTCAAAATTTCATTTGACAAAAATAAACCTAATGAACACACTGTTACATAAAAAATTCAGATAT
>JAGJTL010003236.1:753842-763985 GCA_022063505.1 Calosoma granatense
AGAATTGTTTTTGCTAGATATTCTCGCATAAGTCAAGTTCAATACAAAAAATGATATAACATACTTTATATTTTTATGTAATATAAACATAAATTTATACTTTACGATATAATTTCATAGAAAAGAAATTTCTTTCTAGAAAACCCAGACATAATCAGTACTTGTCATTTTATTTCATGACCTCTGGATCGGTCATCAGTCTAAATAATTCTAAGTTAATTTTCTTGCTAAACAAGTGCATTTTATTAATATTTGCGTCATATAATATATCTTAATATTTTTATTTTAGTGTTATTCAGCAATATATTTTTTAATTCTACATTTTTGCTTTAAATAGTTTCGAGAATTACGTGTAAATGTATATAAAATAATAGTAATTGTTTCAATTATCTATAGAGTAATTAACTCTTTAATTATACTATTTATTCATCTGTGTGTAATTAAACAAATTTTTATTTGTAATTTCATTTAACACATATCCAATTAACCTCGATATATTTTCCAATACTAATGACAATTATTGAATTAGTGTGCGGTCATGACTTACTAGATTAACTTTTACTTACAATTAATTCAAGTTCGTCTTACATTGTAAATCAATATAACCATGAATGTGTGACAGATATGTTTCCATATACTACAAACTACAAATAAAATCTGTATAATTAATCAGCATATTTGATAACCGATCGTGTGTCCCCAGTCAATAATTTATATGTTAATTACAATTCATGTCCCGAGCGTACAACTGAACTGTTTTGATAAAAACATATTTACAATTTAATTCAATCATGCGTTACATGTAAATATCGATGATAATAGTAATAATATTCGTAATTAAAACGGTTTCACTTATTATCGTAAGACGCACATATCAGACAAGTAAAAAATGAATATTGTTCAGAAATTGTAAATATATTAAAGTTACCTCGTTATTATCGGCTGTGTTATTCCCAAGGTCAAGTTCAACTAAAGCATATGCATATTATTATCACTATTACTTTCACTTTCTTTCAGCAGTATGACAGATTAGTTCTATAATGAAACTAAATAATAATAAATAAATACATGCTAAATGTGGGTTTTGCCCGGATTTATAACTGTACATCCGGTCAGACACATGTTATAATAATATAAACACGTGTAAACCGGTATACACCTGCAGGATTTACGAATGTCTCCATCTATGAACTGTTCTAGTAAGTTATAATATGTAACACACTGATGACGAATAGAATTGATGACTGAATTATTAGAAAACTAGACGTACACATATACGAATAAGACCTTCGATTTAATGTGATGCAATAGATATCCGTTCACAATGACATTGCTACCGATTCATTACCGTTAACTTTGAAACCTGTCACTGGTCTAGCAGACACCTTACCGTATAATTACGGAAATACCTTGAAATATGAGACGATGTGAATTTATCGCTACCAGAAGGTTTTATAATTCAATTATAATTTATTGGTGTTATATTAAGTATTAGGGCATCTGTCACCAGTATCAATTTCAGCTATTTCATGAACGAATATATGTTTGAGATTCTTATAGTTTTATTCACTACAAGTTTAAAATTACTCACAATACTACTGTGAATTTCTCATAAGAATATATTTAATCAGGGGTAGGTAAAATAGCGAATAAAAAATAAATAATTGCAAATCATCTTGAAACGTCATCTGATCTTTTATCTAACACTTTTTACCATATAATTTGCCTAAAGAAAAAAAGACTATGTGCTGTTTTAATTAATAAATTAGCAACAGAAGAAGATGAGGTATAAAATATCACATGACGTTTCAAAATGAATTGCAATTATTTATTTATTTTGTTGGATTGTTTATCCTATTTACATTTACCTATTTACATGTGTGTATATGGAAAGTAACTAATTAACACTATACAATCTACATATACACCCAAATGACGTTGAAGAAAACATTGTTTTTTAATGATATTATATGTTAGATTCAATTTATTATTGTTAAGACCTGTTGCTTGTTGGGAATTTCTATAATATTTTCCTTGTTTATCCTTTTATTGAGTCTTAAATATTAATTATTTTTGATCTAGTACATAGAGTTTATCATCATTGATATGTGGGATTTTTATTTAAATCATAACCCATCTAGACCTTTATATATGTGTTATTGAATAATATTTCATCATGTATAGGATATATTGACGTGAATATTGTTAATTTGTTTACAAGAGTGAACTAGTATCCGTTACTACGGAAATTATGTAAAAGAAATGATTGTATTGTCGCTTAGGAAACATCCAATAACTCTCATTGCAACTCTGCATTCTGAAATGTTTATTATTTCTCATTTATATATTAGGTACTATAATTTAGTTTTTTCTTTGCAAATTCCATTTGTAACATTCAACATTAAAAATGCTCATCTAATATTTTAATATTGAGTAAGTAATTTGCTAACATTTAAGTTTAATTTGCTATATACTTTTGCAATAGCTACGAATTGAAGTCATCAGCAAATAAACTATCTGAATATTTCATTTATAAATTACTCCGAAACTTATGAAATAATTCATAAATTATGACGTCTGAAGGTGACTATACCTACAGTAAACTTTTGTGTCAAAACATACAAGTATATACAAGATGCACGTACACCTGTGTTTAGTACAATACTAGTACCTGCAAATACTTAGGTATAAATACACAACTGTATTATTACTTTCTCCCTAACATACAAGTATGTACAGATAGAAAATGAAATATAATTGTGTAGTAGACTACAATTAGTTGTCTGTGCATATGATATGGTGCCTCTGTATGTACATATTTAACCAGAAATTCGAAACACCTGTTCATTTCATGTTCATGATAATTGTATATATAGAGTGAGAATCTGCATAACCGTGTTGTGACTGAATTCTTCATGCATGTATTGATGATAAATCGATTTTACATTTGACTGAGTTCGGTGAACTGTGTATATTCAGTTGCATTAGTTTCTAATGATCGTAAGCCAAGCGACAAGAATTTCCAAGCTACACTAATATCAAACGTAATTGGTATTAATCAGTACGTTAATTTCTGTTTATGGTTTACATTAGCTTTCCTATATAATATCTCTGTAACGATTAACAACAAACTTTAGATATAAATAAAATATATCAAATCGGACTGGAATATATATAACTTCACCTTGCGGATTACTGAATATGCAGAAACAGAAAAATAAGTACTATAGTCTGTTTCTGCTTCATTGTAGACAGTTAATCCATTAGCTATATTGTCAGGTAATATTGTAATAGTGTTTTTAATCAGACATTAAACACTCCCTCTGTTTTGGTAACAATTTTTTAAAATTCATACATACACATGTTACGTTTCGAAAAGGAAAGACCTTGCCGAATACGTAACAGTTCCGGTCAAATTACGGAACGAAATACATGACTTCGTACCTTGTCCTCCGTAGAACTGTGTATTACCAATTTCGACCTGATTTATTGCTAAGGTCATTAAATGTTTTGATTGCAATTTGGAATATTTCATCGTATGAATGAATAATCGAGCAAAAATTTCAGGCTAAGGTTGCAATTAAAATAATAAATAAATTTATGGCGGTTTTCTTGAAATCTCAAATAGAAATCTAATACATTTTAGGTCAGTAATATTTAGGTACTTTGTTTTCTCGTGTATGAATTGTCTAATCTGCGTATTTACAAATCATCCTGATAATAATTGATTGATTTATATGATGTAGTAAATTCTAGAAGAACATACATATTATATGAATGACGTTGAATTTAGTTTTTTACATTACATGCATTCACTTTGACATGTTTGTTTAAAATACAGAAGCAGATAATTTAAAACAGGTATTACAACTTGTCATATTCTGTGATATTGTTTTATCTTAGTTGTGAACAAAACTTCCTGTTTTTTACCAAATCAAATCTACCGTTGATTCTGCTGTTGTTTTCCAGTATTTTGCTGCGTAAAGATCGGAGTCCATGTGGTTGATTTTTATCTCACTTGAAATAAAATATATATAGAGAGATTATGAATCTTATAGATATGGCTCTTCAAAATGATTCATATGTTTAATTTACTGATAAACAGGTTATTAATCTGATTCATAACGCAAATACATCTACTCATAAAATAAACAATTTAAGCGTTTTTCTTTTGTTATTACATATGTTAGGTAATGTGTCATATATACAGTATCTATGCAGGCTTCTACAGGTGTGTTTACAATAATAATGTATTATCACGTGTAATCATAGGATTCTACTAGTAACTAGGGTATTATACAATGATTTTCATAATACATTGCAACGATTATAATTATGAAAAACCTTCTTTTTTGTTTTCAACATAGTTTTACGATAAAATAATACGATAACAACATCGAACGAACTTTACACCGCTGTGAATATAGTTATGAAAAAGGTGAATATGCTGTATCATTCTGGTATACAAGTTTATTCTTGTTGATACGATTGTGAACACATACCTTTATTTATACATTCTCTGCATAGTAACACTGCAAGTGGAAAAATTCATTACTAAGTTCAGTTCCATATTGTCTACGTAAATGTTTTCTATAATGATGGTTGAATAGTGTGCGGCTAAATAGATTTCAAGTAAAATACACTGGCTTATTAATTCCATTTGCTATGCTTTTAAGCAAAGCTCGCATGCAAATACGACCTAAATTCGATCTGTATAAAAGCTTTGTCAATAAGAACGTGGAAGACATAAGATGGCATTATACAGAGATACATTTAGTGGTGTAGGTTGTTGTGTGTTCCTGGTGGCATATAATCATAGTATAGCGGTGTGTGTATAGTATCTAGTTTTGCTGACTAGTAGTGTAGTGGAGGTGCCCTCTGTACAAATGGCAAACTGAGTGCGTACGTGACTCCTTGCACGAAGACACGTGCTGTCGATCGATGCTTTGATGCCGCTTCACCTCCCAACTCCCTCAAATTCCGGCCAGAGAGGGATTGTACTCCACTTGTCGGCCGATAGGACTTGTACCTCACGTGATCGTTGTAAACCAATAGAATTAGCAAACAATTGCGAACCGATCACACTTTTACCAACAGACAACCAGCTTTATAAACAATTCAAAATAGAACTATATGCATTATTAATTGTGTTTTTTTTCTTTATTCATGCTATGCATATGCTTTTCATTACAAAACTGAAATTCACATTAACTATATCAACATTTTAAAGAATATTAATAATATATAAAAGCTAAATAACTGTAACTGTACCTTACGTTTGATTTTATATGTCGGTACTGTTATTATATGTGAACCATTACAAATGTCCCGCGACCTACATTTAGGACAGGGAAGCCACGATTTAAATAACATATGTATCACACTGTAACTTTAATTCTATATGATGCGTTTAATTAATATAGAATTAAAATAAAATGTTCTGTTTCAATATTATTCATTTAAACGTTAGGTTTATATATTCAGTGTACTGACATGTATTTTAAAACAAATCAGTATGATTATCTTTCGGAAACTTTCTATCGCTTGCGGCCAAACAGCCATCATGAAACTGAATGATTAACATCTTGAATGAGAGAAAATATATGTTCCCAAAACACTTGGTAGTAATGTAATGAATATTTATGATTAATTTAACAGCAATTGTATTTATAGACGTATGACCATGCACGTGAATACGCACTATATACTATTACTGGCATAGTGAAATAATTGGTACAATGAATTAGAACTTGATTGAACTGATAAGCAATTGTTTAACAGACCGCAATATTTATGTACGAAATCATTCAGGAAGTACACACAATATGTTATATATTATAGAAACTTTTTATTTCTTAATTTCTGATAATTAATTTCCGTAAAGTACGAATAATTAATAATAAACAATAGATAATGTTAACCTTGTGACCTGTGAAATGATCCAAGGTTTCAGAAATTACTGAAGCGTGGATTTTTAAAGGCATTAATTTTTAATTGAGAAAAAGGTTCATTGTTTTTCGAAAATTTCAATGAAATTTGTTCCGCAAAACACGATTGTCCTTTTCTCTTACACGGATTTTTTTACAATTTTTGTTCACCGCATTCTTAAATTCCGTTAGTAGAATAGACCTTTTTATTTGTTTAAAATGTATTTATATATTTTTTAAATATACGCCTATTATTAGTATGAGATTAATATTTTTATTTATATCGAGCATGTTGAAAATGGAAAAGTAATTTTTAATAATTTCTTTTACAGAGGTGGCCGTGGCAATCGATGATCAGATTCAATTCTTGGACCGAAACTTCACAGTACTGGGTACATCACAACAGTCATTTATTCAGCTGAAAGGTCTTGCATTCGATGATATCCGACATGAGTTTCTAGTGAGTGACATGGATGATACGATCGATAATATCTACAAAGTTCCTCTTAGGAAGTCTGCAGAAGCCTCACTGATTATCAAAGATCTGCCGGATGATGTCAAGGTTCGTGTTGATTTTATTCTTGTCAGTACAAGTTGAAGTGTCCGTTTATTTGTTGAAAAACAGTCTATCACTTTATTGAAGCATTTGCATGTTCTGGTAGACTTTAGAAGAGAAAGAAATATTATAAATTATATTCCAATAGCTAGTCTTGTTGCTGGTGATGATTTCCCATACAAAATAGAATCTCAAGAAGTAAATATAATGTTTGGAACGATTGATTACAGTATTTGGCAGTAGACCCAATAGATGATGTGCTCTACTGGTCGGACAGCGCTAATAACAGAATCATGTCCATTTCATTAAATGATCCGAATGCCCAACCAAAACTTTTCAAAAAATTAATTCAAGACTCACCACAGGGTATCGCTATAGACAGTTGCCGAAGGTAATAAAAAATCTTTAAGTTAATACAAGAATACAATAATGTATGATAACATGGAGTCCGTAAGTGTCGCTCAGATCTTCCATTAATTGAAATATCAATTAATTTAGACAGAGCTTGAACTTTTACTTAACACTGAATTAAATTATTTTCATATTTAATAGTCTTTGTTTTCATGTCCATTAGAATTCTGCCTACTAATGTCTGATTATTAAAATTATTTTCTAAAAATCTATTCATATTATTGTATGGAGCACAAATGACCTGAAAGATTAAATGTATTTTATGGTTTGTTAGGAAAATATACTGGGCAAGCTCCAATTATCCGATTTCCACAATCAAACGTGCAGACTTAAATGGAACAAACGTTGAGACTATCGCGAAAAGAAACATTTTCTTGCCATCTGGAATTACTATTGACCACGGTGCTAGGAGGATCTACTGGGCGGACCACGGTGAAGGCAACTACTACAAGATTGAGAGTGCTAGACTGGATGGATCTGATAGAAAAATGGTGTTCCAAGAGAGATATGGTACACCTGTAGGACTATCCGTAAATGACGAGTACGTTTATTTTACTGATGAAGATAATAATATGCTATGCGGTCTCCCCAAAGCAGACTTTACGCTTGGACCGAAGATTCGTCGGAAATTCCCTAAAACACCCAGAGGCATAGTGAGCAAACACCACGATTACATGAACATGCCGGAATGTCAGGAAGTGACAGATATCATCCAAGAGTACCATGCAGAAACAACTGAATATATCGTTGAAGCGAAAGAATCTCCGGAATGTTTGAATTATGGAGAACTGACAGAGCATGGATGCAAATGTTTTCATGGATACAGTGGTCTTCGATGTGAAATAGATTTATGTCATAACTTTTGTGTTATTGGTGACTGTCATATCTCTTCCCACGGATATCCGGTATGTAAGTGTCCACTAGGATTCACAGGAGAACGTTGTCAACAAGATGTATGCAAAGATTACTGTATGCACGATGGAGTCTGTAAATTCGGAGTAACCAACACTAGTAAAATATCGTGCGAATGTCCTGACGGTTATTCAGGGGAAAGATGCGAGAAAATAGATGATCCACAGCCACCGTGTTCCTGCGAAGATGGAGTAATTATTATTTCAAGTGAGGACGGAAAACCTATTTGCAGGTAACTACCTCATTATTATTTTTTATCGTTGTTCTTGAGGAAACCTCTAACTCTTTCTCTTTTCTTGGATTAACCACTTCATAGTACGATATATGGCGAGCAATTTATTTAGAATTAATGTACCTACTTGTCGAGTATGTTTACATTATCAGCTAACAATTTATATTTAATTCCAGTTGCAACAAAGTAGACAGCTATGAACATCAACCAAATAATGTCACAGCTCCATCAGTGTCCGAATCGTTGAAATCAGAATCAGAAGTTCTAACGCGATTGCGCGATCCATTAATCATGATCTTCATGTTCATAACGATACTGTTACTGTTCGTGGTGACAGTAATGTCTGTTGGATTGTACCGTATGCGCAATAGGCGACCACGCATCAAGAAACGTATTATTGTAAACAAGAATGTAACACCATTGACATGCAGGCCGAATTCAACTACAGAACAGTGCGAAATCACCATTGAGAACTGCTGTAACATGAACATCTGTGAAACGGTAAGCGAGTATAAAGTTAGATACAAGAAGAAACACAGTATATGAACTGTACCAGTCTTATCTGTGCTGTACATTAGGCACTTAGTCTACTTAACTGAGAATGTATTAATTTGCTGTAGTTTAACTATGAAGTACATGGAATTGATTGCTAGTATGTATATACGAGTATGCTTCCTTTATTTATATTCAATATCAAGTTGTATTGATACTATACCAAGTGTAAAGTATGAAGTGCTTTGAATTTTGGTAATGGATTTGCTAATATACTGATCGTCCTATAAGTAATGTTTATTTCTTAGTATTATAATATTCATATTGAACTAAGCTACTGAACATAAGAATTTAGTTATCTGGCGAACATATAGCCAGATGTAGATTTGTTCGTTAATGAATTCAGTTCCTTTAGCAAAATTATTTCCACAGCGTAGATTGGCGAATGCAGTTATTTGGCGAGTAGGCCTTGGTTTAATATGTGCAGCCTTGGTTATATATAATCCTCTATGCGACATTACTTACGGGATAGCCTACTATTTTTAGTGTGATATTTTGTTTGGCATTTATATTGTGATTGCATGTTGCTGTCTTATGATTTTATTAGTTTTAGTTGTACATAACTACTTCTATGTATATATCTTACTTTGTGCTTTATTCTTTTCAATAAAGCTATCTTTTTTTTCTTTTGCTATATTTTCTGCTTGAACACGCTTACACATACTCATTTTTCCTTAACACATACAATGCAATACATCCTATACATTCAGATATATTTAGTATAATCCTGTAAATAATATTTTACCTAAATATTTACTGTGCAAAACATTCTTCTTTCTAATAGCTCTTTGGTTCTATAAAATATAATAATTAACATAATCGGTGTTGGCTGGATTGCATCCGAATTATAAGGTAAATGTATGTATTTTACTATGATATGTTATTCTTTACAGCCATGCTTCGAACCAGAACAAATTCGTGGCTTCCAAAGAACGAAAACGGAGGAGAAGAAGACACTGTTGACAAGCATGGAGAACGGTGAAGACTTATACTAACGCGCAACTCATAAACAGGAGTGTAGTAGGCTGTGACCAAGAAGTTTAGTATTTCCAATTTGTTAAGTTTTAATATTTATAAGCAAAACCACACACCCATGTGGCTTACGACGAATACATAAATCATCGTCATTGTCATCTTCATAACTCTCACTGTCGTCTGAATAGTGGTGACATCTAAGAAGACAGAAGCACGAAGCAGAATCATAGCACAATTACTTAAAAACAAACAAACAAACTATACTTAATTGATATTCAATCGATGTTCTTGGCCCGTTTGTGTGACATATATATGCAGATACTTATATTAAGTATGCTGTTTCACTATAACATTATATTGATTAAGTAAATCAATAATAAATCTATGTGGAGATGTCTGATATCTCCCTAGCTTAGCAAAGCATGCCCATTCATGTCAGTGAACTACAGATATCAGGACTCGTCATAAAACAGAATCAACTGGGAACGTTGTATCAGCCGGACTTGTTAAATATTTTATAGTACAGTTCTCTAAGGATGGATATCTACTTAAATCTGCACACGTTCCGTCTCGTTATG
>JAGJTL010003236.1:788192-808344 GCA_022063505.1 Calosoma granatense
CAATATAGGTCAAAAAACCAAAATAAAACAAACAAAAAATCTCAATACGCCTTCAGATTATTAAATTTATGTATAAAATAATTAATTGTATATTTATACCGGTTCCATATTTTTTAGTAATCTGCATATTAATTGAAAATATTTTCGGTTACTATAATGCAAATTAAAATCGTTACACCTGAAATTAAATACTCCATGAGAAGGAGAATATTGAAACAAAAAATATGTACGTTCACGTTAATCTCTGAACTAGACAATATATACTTGTTTCTGTTTATAGCTAAAATTCAGCATTTATTGTAACAATGTTTAGCTTTCTCTTGATAAGCATAAATTTTGCCAATGTCAATTAATTGCAATTGTTATTTACTCACAATATGAGGACAAAGCGGATTCCGACTGGTAGAATTGTGAAACGTATTGCGACCGGAAGTGTTAGGAAAATAGCGGTTCCAAGGTGCGACATCGTCGCATGCAAATTCTCTACAATTGCGGACGCAGCTAGAAGCATTATAGCATATAACCCGGAGGTCACACACACACATACACACATATACATCTATACATATACACAGTTACACGTATACTCAGGTACTTGTTCATACATGTTCACATACATACATACATGTATGTATGATATAGCTATGATACTAAGATAGACACTAACATAGGCTTGCATAACACCTGTACAACACCTGCAAGTGCTAATTATTTACCGTATATACACACACATACATACATACATATATGTGCATGTATGTCGTACGACGAATGTCAGTTGCTGTGGGAACACACACACGGATTTTATAAAGATTTATTTAAAGATTTTGTTAATGTTCTTCTGCCGTGACTGTGAACGTAACTACTTGTCATTATCATCATGACGAATAGCTTGTTCTCACAGTATCCAAACATGTTTGTTCATGTATGTGAAATACACTGTTACATACGTACATACATAGTTTAAAATGGTGCGAATTTGCGAATCTTCAGAGTAGCAAAGAAATTAATTCATGTCAAGTAACACATATATATATTTTCTCTTTCGAATGAAACTGTGTATGTAGTTATATAAGTACGTACATGAAATAACTAATTCGAATTAATACATCTTACAAATAATTTCATAAGTACGAATATCTACAGTTTTACATAATTAGATGAAACATTTTATATATCCTACAGAATAAAATGCTATATTTGTATAGAATATGTAGTTGATGTATTTTTTGTTTGCAAGTATTGGTACACGCGGTATACAACTACTACTTTCATGATTCATGCACAAGAAACTGAAACAAGATTCCCTTAAGTTACAAATATGTATATGCAGGGAATTTTTACCGAGTAAGGTAATGTAATTGGTTTAAAAACGACATCTTTACATTAGCATGACGATTACGTGAAATTACTTCGATCACGATAAACGCATTTCAGCAGCCGATCTTTTGCAATTTAACCGAGGTGATTGACTTCCCGTTTTCCTCACATGTTCCTACATGTTAGAGCTTGTGTATGTATGTATGTACGTACGTACAGGTATATGCAATACAGAGGTGTACGGTGCATTTACATGTAGTATATATGTATATACCTACGTGTATGTATATATATATATATATATACTGTTATATATCGTTATCGTTTTTGAACCAGTTAAGGTAAAGCTATAATGACACTTGTCGGAGGTCTGACCAGATCCACCCACCGACCCCGCTATGCGCACGCGCATTTACATGTTATGCATAGCCAAACATCGTTTCCGCTAATTAGAATAAGTATATATTACCTTAACTGTTCGTTTCATGTTTATAAATTATCTTTTCATGTTGTATTCTATATGATAACTAGAACCGCACACACACATACACATATACACAAACAAGCACAGACAGATATAAAACAGATGATATTCTAACCAGTTAGTTTTTTAATTCATTTCATTTGCAATGTATATTTGTGTTTGAAAGTGTTCCTAAGACAGTTGAAATTATACCGAAATATATTTATTTTTTCTCTAACTATATAATGAAATGCTTTTAGTAAAAAAATCTATAAAAGATTATATTCTATGTTAAGATAAATACAAATATACTATTATTATACTGCAATAATGTAAGTTAACTGGACTAATAGAATTTAGTAATTAACATTATTTTCAAGTAAGATGCCAGTTTAGAACATTTGATTTATTATAAAATAAACTATCAGAAATAAAATTTAAATATGAATTCATTTTACAGATAAATAAAAATTTGATCATAATTCGGAATGCAGCTGAATATTTACAACACAAGTTTATTGAATTATAAATAACATGTTTCTAATTCATATTTTTCCTATTAAATATTAAATATTCAGTTTGTCGTCCTTGACAAAAATGATATTAGATTATATTCTTGTTCTTTTCTAAAAATATCACCAATAAAAAATCAGACTTAACCACATCGTACAGCATTCCTGTAAAACTTATGAAATATATTTTTTTTCGCAAATTCCGAAACTGATCAAGCTTAACCAGTGGTGAATATGGAAAGTTCAGTGAACTCGTTTTGAAAATTCCATTGGCCACGTCACATCAGTGAGTCCTAGTCATCGGTACTTACAAATCAAAACAAAGCATGTTGAAACAAGTATGCAGAGGTGTACCGATCCGCCCAGGCCCGGAATGGGAGACGTTTCAATATCAAAGGACAATACGACATTGACGGAACGGGACAAACATGAACAGATCACCGATCGAATCAATAACAGTCCGTGAGTCATTGACGAAGAAGGCCAAGTTAATTTGTACGTACATATATACACACGCCTATGCAATAAACATATTTGTACAATACACAGGACACGTAGCAAACCAACCTTTACTAGTTTGTTAGTTGTTTCAATACAATCATAAATGACAGAATTCATTTGTTACTACAAGGATTGCAATTAATTTAGACATGTATATATGATAAAAAAATTATTAACTTTTATTTCTAAATATTAAATTTTATTACTTGGACGCTAAGGATTGTTGTTAATCTTTCTTTACTATTTTGCAGTTGTTGGTAATATATATTTCTGTTCTCTTTAAATCGTCATTCTTATTATTACACCTGGAAAACTAAGTTTATTATGTTTAAACATCACTCATCTGTTTGTACTTGTATGTTTATACCTGTGTTAATACTAAACAAAAGCCGGTTAGAACATGTAAAGACAATTTAAAATGATGCAACGTGAGTTCGCGGTGAGAAATGACATCTTATCTTACAATAAGCAAACTAACAAACAAAAAACTAACATTTCGTATTTATTTTGTCGCGAGTGTAGCGTTTGTTTTTCAATGATAAGACTAAGAAATGTTATCACTGTTAAAATATTTGCAGGGCCGGGCCCATGAACTCGAAGAAACTTACACAACCGGATCTGGGGGCGTGGGTAACGCAAATATTATAATAAACCATAAACTGGTATATGCATGCATATTGGTTTCGAGAAAAACACTCACATATCATAAGTCTGGCATATATTACATCTGTGGACATAAATATTCTAGACCAGTATGTTTATAGTTTGTATAATCCTTTCTATAACTCTATTTTCTCATATTATATTTAAAATAATTCACTTTCAGCAAATGTGAAACATGTAACGCACTACTTTACCTAATATAAACAAACGATTGTTTAGTTTACTTATTATTAGTGCTTCTAGAGTAACACTAGGAACATCCAATAATCTCAAGAGAATTGTCAAATATTAAGGATGATTTTGTTTTGGTTTTGGTTTTTTTTACAAATGTATCAGTATTCGTTGCAGTGGCAAGTTAAAACAAGCAAGCTGTAGTCTGTTACTCATTATACAACTGAACCGAACGAGAGAACTAAGGAACAACTGTTCATTTTTGACATCAAAGATAAACTGATTTAAATATAACACCAGAAATATTTCAAGTCTTGCACCAGCAGATGTTTCATTCATTATTTTATAAGAAACAGATGAATCAACCAACGAAACGCGTGCACAAGTGAGACAAATCCTGTGAAAACAAAATCATTTATCCTAACATTGGCGTAACCTGCTCGGATATTTAAACATTTTAGTTTCTATCAGAAGCGCAACAACGTATTTATTTAAAGTGTATGACATTAATCTCTGGAAATACAGTGAAATATATGAAATTATATACGAGTTTATAGGTATATGTTGTGTAGTTACTAGTTAGTGTGTGATTAATAATTAGCAATTACATAAAGGATTGATAAATGAATAACTCCGCACCTGCCTTTCTCATTTCAACGGCAATTTGCAGACCTTTTGTTAATATTGCCGACTTGAATAGGTTCTCAAATCCCCGAGGTACGTAATTATAGAGCGTCAAGTTGGTAGGAGTTCACTTTCTGGCTAAGAACGTGCAACCAGTGCAACGGAGTCGTGTTGCCTAAGCCTGGCTAACTCTCTGCCAGCATCTAATTGTTGTTTGTAATTTGGATTTTTACATGGAATCGCACGGCGGCCGACTATAGGGACTGTGTTATTAATATCGATATTTTGTAGAAAGGCTATTGTTTGCAATGCTCCGATTCAACAGGAAACGCTTAATCAATTAATTGTTGATTTATTGATTAATGTATTGTTTGTACTAGCGGAAAGGAAAGTATTGCTGACTTAACAGGAAGATTAACGTGAAGTCAGATTATTACAGGTATGGATTCAGTTGGTATTGTTAAATCATTGCATACCGTATGCTATTCAATTGCCTTATCTTGCATTCGAGCATAGCACAAAAGAGCTATGACGCTTTCAATATTGCAGTGTATTATTACGTTGGTAATGTTGTGTCAATTGTGGCGAATCGGCCTCATTGTGCGCGTATACTCACTCAATTTATTTTGATTGAAATATCGTTTTTGCCTAAGGATTGGTTATTAGAAAAACTGTAATGTATTTTGTATAAATCACGTTATCCATGGGAATGTCGACCGTGACTCGAACTAATGGGCCGTGTGATAATGCAAGGCGACCACGTGATAACAAGAAATTCAGGAAACAACATAACCAAGCCAACATACACACACACACACACACACACACATGCACATGCACGAACAAACAAGCTATAGTCACACAGCCTATCCTCAAGGAAATATAACGACCACAAACAAATGATTCATTTATCCAATCACTCATTCCGCTAATTAGTTAGTGGTTTCATTACACAGGGTGATTCAAAATAATGTTTACTATTTACACAGACGCTAAAATATTATATAAATAGTTTACAAATGTGTTCACATATTTTCCATTATTATTTCCTATTGCAAAAGTTTCAAGCAAAAACATGTGACACATTTATTATTACATGCATTAATACTGTTTAATTTTGTCATATAATTGAAATATGTACACATTTAATGATGATGTGAAAATAGTGTGTATATAGTCATAATATACAGTACATGTTCCATTGGTAAATAAAAAAATGAGCTATATGGGAGGTATTTAAGCAATTTACAGTACCGTAAAAAATACTGTAGAACGAGTTAGTTCGCCATCCTACTTGTTCCATATAATCGTCCAATATTCACGCTTCTAAAACGAACAGAACATAAACTGTGAAATAAAAAAGTCGAAACGCGACACCATTGACCTAACCAGTCGTTCAAAAAACAACCAATGACCGGGTTAACAGAACATAATCGGTCTGGTTCTTGGGTAACATTCCCTTATTTAATCCGCTGTCTCGACTAATAACAGTGTTGACCAAACCGAAAGCCCAAACACAGTCCCACACACCCTCTCGATTCACCCTGTTTGTCCAACGACATTGCATCTGCTCGGAAAACTACTCAAATCAACCCTGATACGCTACAGATACACCCTATCACCACCCTCGCTTGATGCCCAGCCAGTAAACATCGCTCAGATAACGTTCATATCTATCGATACTATTTATCTGTGGGCTCTAAATCAAAAACTCGTATCATCTGTGATGTCAAGCGACTCGGTGCCTACAGTATTTGTGTCTTGCGCCTACACGTCCATATCAACAACACACAGTGCGAGAGCAAGACAGAGAGAGAGAGACAGGTCGATACACAAGCGTGTACACATGTACGAGCGAGACCGATAACTGCTTTAGTTGACCGGTGGTCGCGACGGTCTGTGACGTCACGTTGGACACATGTGTGTGATTTTAGCTCTATATGCGAGTGTGAGTAAGCCTGTAATCCTGTTGGTGAAATTGCTAGACTATGATGTTGTCTGTCTGAGTCTGAACTTTGTATTGTTCACTACTCTGTATGTACATACGTAAATACATTGGCACTTACACACACTAACATAGCATATATAGATACAGGCACATACTATTACTGTACATATGACAAATATTGACAAGTTTTCCGTAATCGAATTATTCGCTCATGTGTAATGTTACTTGGCGCCAGTATGCACCTGTATGTTAATAAACATTGTAATATGTTATTCACGTATTGTTCATTTTGTACCATGTACAATTAGTAAGACAAGAAAAATTCGAATACATGATGATACATTCATACATGTGTTTATTTACGTATATATACATACATAGCATGGATGTAACAAATAAAATATTTTTTATTTTTCTTTCTGAAATACAATACTATGAAATAATGCAATGAAAAAAAATGAAATCTGAGCAAAGATATTCAGATAGACAAATTGATAAATATAGGGACATACAGATACGGTGATGGATGGACAAACGGACAAGTAGACAATCCAACCAGACGACAGACATCTGGACACACAGACAGACAGACAGAACATGCAGACGAATTGACAGACAGACGGTAAGCGAATAGACAGACAAGGAACAGATAGACAGGACAGACAAACATATAGATAATCCTGCGGACAGATGTACAAAATCGTATAAGAAGGATACATTTCAAATACTATACAATATCATTTCATTTACCGAAATTATTTCTAAATTATGTCTGGTATATTACAAATAAAATATGACTATGAAAATATTAGCAAAATATTGTCTATTTTGAATCACTATATTCATTTATTTAGACACATGAATTACGATTCGATTGGTGTTTATTTATTTGTTATATTTAAATGTTTTAGCCTGCTGGACTAAAGTATTGTATTCAGCGTTATCTAGATTCTGAAGTATCTGTGATAAAATTCTATAGAGATAATCTAAGAGATACAACCCTTTGGTACTGAGATACAGCGGTGATTGGCTGTACACTTATTCTATGTAACTGCAGGCTATAAATATGTGAAGAAAATGTTTTTTCACTACTACCATTATATTATCAGTAGTAAAGAGCTGAACGGTTTTCTTGCGAGGTAAGTGTGCGCGTTGGCTTCACCTCTATCATTGCTACCGCTCCAGTTCTTGCTGTTGAATGCTAACAGCGCGGCTCGCTAATTCCCATGTTAATACAGCTTTAATGCCGCTACTTATTCCATATTATTAAGTAACGTTATTACAAAGCGATTAATCAAGTGTGTGCTGCACCACAAATCAAGTGTGCAGATCGTCCAGTTTTTCTTTCTTTTCAGTGACAGCGACGGTCGGAGATGAAGGTAGGTTTTTGTTATTTTCTCATCGTGACGGCGACAAAAAGTGGACGAGATTTAATAGCCAAGTTTACTAAAGGAACTGCAGCTTTGTTCCGTTAAATGAATTGTCGTTTTTATGGAAAGCATTTTTGAAATGACGATGAAAATTTATCACAATATTAGTCAGCTTGTGGTGAGTTGCAGAAATAAATGTTAAGGTTGTCCATTAGAGAATTGAATGGCAAACGCAACAGACAGAATGTTCAGTGCAAGGCAAATGTTATAAATCTATCAGGAATGATCATATTGAAATATTTCTTTTAAAATAATTTCACACACCAGTGGCAAGCACTTATCTGTTGCTTGTTTACTCGAGTTATTTTTGAAAGGATCAAATGAAAACGGTTTTATTCGAACAGATACATTTTCACGGTTTATTTCGAGAGATAGTTAGGAATTTATATGAACCTGCTGCATTTCACATGAAAATATCTTACAGAAATATATTTTATAAACTTTATCACACAAGTATAGTTATCTAGTGAGTTCATGAAGTTAACATGTCTTAACCTAATTTTGTATTTTGGTGTCAGACTATAATTGTTTTGAGGTAACATGTAAATGATAACGAGCATGAAACACTGATTGAATACTTATCCATGAAGATTGATTTTGAAATAAATAGTTCGTTATGAACACAAGTGACAAACATATTTGTTAGGAATGTGTGCGTACTTATAAAGGATTGAAAACAAGTATCAATCATAGGTTTTTGTTTAAAGCAAATATGTATATGTGTGTGAGTGATTTATTAACAATATGGTATGAGTAAGTATTTGATAAGCGAAGGGTAAGCAGAATGAACCAGTTAGAAAACAATGTTGCATATTGTTGCGCCGTGCATCATATTACACTGACTGTAAGGAATTCGGTTAGTCCTTAACCATTTGCTGATAAGCGTAGAACAACATACTGTTCTAAAGACATAACACAAGTACATTACATGTGTATTATCGTATACATACATGCGGTGCGGAGTTACAAGTCGCCGCCACCTGAGGATCGCCGATATGAGGAGCTTATGCCAGTGGGGGCGACCGACCATGCGCAACCAGTGCCGTACGTCATACTAAACACTTGTAATTCACATTCATATCACAATAATCATTTCATACGACCAGATATTTTTCTCTGTAAAGAAAACAGTGAAATGAAACTGTTGTATTCAGCAGAATCACATATGTTCTGTATGTATACATCTATAAGTCAAATACCAGTATGCTAAATTTAGAAGTGTGACTAGTATGAATATATTCACATAAATCATGATTTGTTATGAAAACATTTACACTACACGGTAAATTCAATTCAATGATATTTACAAACTTCTTGTATTCATCGGTTTTGCATTACTCACAGCTGACATAAAATGCACTCTGAACTTGGTTTACATATGTCTGTATCAATATTCATATTGACTACTAACTAACCTAACATTATGGAATTAAATTTACACAATTGAATTTGAATTAGACTAAAGTAGTTTAACCTAACCTTACTTAGAATTTTACATATTTACATTATCAAAGTAAGTATTTTAAATTAACATTATTTTCTAGCTTCTTAAATCGTTACGAAAATGTTTATAAATCTTTTGTATAACTGTAATGAATAATTGATATTATGTTGTTAGTAATATTTCGTATGTTACGCCACTGTGTGGTAAGACATCCGTATGTCTATACGTATGTACGTAACGTTACGTACGTATGTAAGTAAAGCGAAAGGTCCGTCCAGCGCGCAGCTAAGATCTCTCTGCTGTCGCCCCGTCTATGTCTGTGTCCGCTTGGGTCCAGCGTACAGCCTCCGCCGTCTTGTGCAGGTGTTACACAGACTCACTGGCGCCGGCTCGCATTCCACACGCCGCAAGCACACACGTGCACGCAGAGCTCAAACACACACACATACATCCATACATATATACACGGAGTCAGCTCTAGTACATGTGTGTGAACTCTCTATCTATTCTACACAACACACACACACATACAGACAGACAGAGAGCAGTGATACACCAGTAACTACTGCACTGTCCGCACACAGAGCTATAGTATAACTCTAGTCTGAGCTTGTTCGTTACACGGTTATACAGAGTGCTGTGGTATACAGCAGAGGTGCCAAGTCGCAACGCCGTGTCTTGTCTTGTCCGTTGCCTGTCGCAGCCCCTGTACCACACAGTACATATATACCGGTGCGGTGCCGGCTTCTCAGAAATCTCTGTGTATATGTGTGTGTGTGTGCTTCTTAGCTGGCTTTTAAGCGTCTTTACCACCGCAGGAAAAAAAACTCTCTTGCCGTCTCACCTCGCCCGCTTTTCTTATACTTTGAACACCTGAGGAATTGCTTAGGTGTTCAGTATTAAACAGTTTAACTCAACGAATTCGTTAGGAATATTTCTAGATGAATTTGTAAACACGTTACAGAGCGTTTGAAACAAATCAACAAGTTAATTTGTTTCTAGAACAATATGATGACAACATTGGTTGTTGTTCAATTTTAGAGATGAAAATAACTTTCAATGTAGATATTATCCTGAGAAGTATGTTTATATTTATTCGATTGCTGATTCATTTAAAAATGATTGTTAAAAGAACCAGTCCAGTTAGAAAATGGGATATATGAATAGCGTTGCTTTGTCATTGTATTTCTTGCCGTAACGCCTACAACAATCTGGGACGTCCCACATGGTCCTAAATGCGTCTACTCACATATAATACATGCATACATATGTACATGCATCCGATATTATGATGATCGAATCATGTACGAGTATGGATGAGTAATCTTACTGGTGACTGACCAGGCAATGGTAAATTCTCAAGTTATAACAAGTTTTCTATGCATGTGTCCACGCATGCTTATGTACATATGTATGCATGTGTGTTTGCATGCATTAGAAAGAGATGCCAAGTGAAAATTAAGGAAGAAAACAACACATCTTGGAGGAATCAGATTAATGTGATGCGTGTTGCACGAACCCAGTTGATGTATGGTGCACAATCGTTGCTGTGAAGATTGTTAACAATCTTCACATCATTTGACAATCTCAGAATAAATAGGGCACCGCTGCGTCGCGACGTCACATGAGCCGTCCGCGATGGATGAAGCACAGGTGATAGATACGTGACGCCAACACAGTGGCGTCGCATCAAAATATTTCCGGTATAAAATTATTATATTTTTCAAATTAAACTTACTTTTATAATTTGTACGTTGTATCTCCTTGAATGAGTATGATACCATAATTTTTGTTATATTATTAAGGAAATATTAATAATAAATTCCGTGCCAATTTGAATGCTTTTAATTACACCTAATTATAGGAGATTTAATTTGATCAATTAAAGTTGAAATTATTGTTGAAACTTGCCTTGAAGGAATAATAATTAATCTGAAAGATAACTTTATCAATAACATATGTAAGTAGCTATGAATTTTTAATCCAGCTCTAATTATCAACAAAATACCTACTCTGAACAACAACAATACATACTAAGCCCTCGGATATGCATAAATATATTTATTTAACTGAATCATTGTTTTATTAAACATTGCAGTGTTTGATTAGCAATTAGTAAGTCATTAGCCATTGCACGTTTATGAGATAAGACAATGTTGTAAATATGTTTGGCGCCGTGCACATGAATATGACTCACAAGCTGTTACAGGTATATGCAAGTCTGTAGATGTAAATGTTAATTATAATATCTCAAATAACACACGGACATTCATCAAAGTTGTTACCATAGCCAACTGTGGTCAGTGTCGAGCTCCATTGCCAGAAAAATTACGCAAATTTCATTAATTTTGACCTGCATTCTACGGTCGTTAATATTTAATTAAGGTTTCAGTTCACACGTGCAAAGATATGACTGATATGTGTGTACGTGTGTGTGTATGTAGGCTTGTTGAAATATTATTTATCATAACCTCAAATTATGAGCTAATAAATTACACTGTTTATTACAATACAGGTTAGAATAAGATAGCTATTTACTTTTATAATTAATTTCCACTACTTCTGGACTGGTATAGCATTAGTCTTGTAACACAGACTACAGAAAATGATTGCTTGTAGATTCATGTCAATGTTTAGAGGTCATATTTAATATCACCTTCTTCCTAATGACCATTACAAGTTTGCTATGGTTGTGCATGCTATATTTGTGACATTATATACTCGGAAATAATAGGTTTGTTTTTGATTTCAACACTTGAAGCGAACAGATACGCAATAAAAATATTTGATGTCTAATGTAATGGTTTATTTCTTCTGCGTGTTGCTATGTGGGGCAACAGAATCATATTTGCGTTACACTACACTACACTTTATTCCTTAATTTGAACTAACATCAATTTATTGTGAACATATTAACACAAAAATAGCTTTACTTTCAACAAAGTTCCCAGAGCATAATAAAAAAACGATATTCGCAAGGTTACGAAAACAAAACAAAAAAATGTAACATCTGTTGAAAGGAAGTAACATCTAAATATTTACGTTTTTTTCTTGTCTCATTCACCACTTCCTTCGTACGGTGGCAGTCTTTCATTCATCTTTAAATGGTTGATGTCATTATACGTGTAATAACAGACCAGGATAGCAGGATACACCATTCATGCCTGGACAGACGTTATTCGCCAACATTGTATTATATTGTTGTATCGTGTATACAAGGCTTATCACACACTTGTTGTGCTGCGTAATACAGGATGTGATGTGTTATAAACGAGTAACAACGATGTAGGTGGTTGAAAATCAAGGCTGAAGGACATGAATGTATATTGAAAATAACAGTACCATTATTTGCTTATCAGTTTAACTGTAATGTGAGAAATTTTATAATTAACGACAGAAATAGAACAATAACGCCTTATTGCTTTCTTCGTGGGAACGTTTGCTTCAGAAATACAATTGCTAGTCATGGTAAATTTCAATACAGAATTAAAAAATATAATTATAATAATTCTAATCGTTAAAATGTTTACGTGAGTGTACTCGGAGGGCTATATATCTTTTGCTCTTTAAATGCTAGAGTTGGCAGCGGGCCAGTATTCGTAAGGACCATTCTCATTTCAATTTGAGTACACACACGTCTTGCTTAAATTAAAAGCCAACAACAAGAGACGAAAACATTTGTTGTACAGAATGCAAAGTGAAGATCACTGTTGTAACTATGTATATATGTATCAGTACGTATTATGTATGAACTATCTATGTATAAATGTATATATAATGTGACAAAGTTAGATAATATGCATGCGCGTAACTATATACGTACGTGTCAATGTGAATATGCATGTGAGTACTTGTGTCGTTAGCTGTACCGCATATTTCTAGCGGTAATTACGGCTCCGACACGTAGTGAATCAGTAGCCAGGAGTCACTGTTTACCGGTACAAACAGTGGCCGTTAATAATACACACATAGCCAAACGTATACGCACATATATACACACATGTATAAATAACTATTATACACATACATATGTACGCACTAATAGCAAATGACAAGACGCAATCTCTACACCAGGGACACAATATTAATCTAAATTCGTTCTAATACTATTCTACAACTTATTTGGGACAAATTATTTCATTCCAGTATGAGTTAAATTTCACACATTCCATATATATCTTTGTATATCTAATATTACTTTATAATATTTACAGATGTAAGTATCTTATGTTTTTTTTCTGCTGGTTTCAAATGAAATATTGTGTATGAATCTGCGTGTTAAACATTGTGACAATATGTTTTGAGCGAGGTGCGCTGTCATTTGACGGTAATGCACACCACTGGCTTGCTATATAAATACCGGGTGCTCCGTAGCGAGTGTTGCGACTTCTTTATGAGCTGCAACTGCACCGACACCTGTTCTTGTGCCGGTGGACATACACCTCACTCCACCACCACAGGAGTGAGCTTTTTATTTTTGCTCTGTTTTCGATTGCGGAATAATTATAACATGCTACCAGGAAAATATTACTCGTTACGCATAGCAACGAGTGGCCAACAAACTGTATCATACAGCGCACACAAAAAACAAACACTCGCAATTTACAGAAATCTTATAACATCTTCCCGAAGTATTATTATATTTTACTTACA
Source organism: Calosoma granatense (assembly GCA_022063505.1). Classification (NCBI taxonomy): domain Eukaryota; kingdom Metazoa; phylum Arthropoda; class Insecta; order Coleoptera; family Carabidae; genus Calosoma; species Calosoma granatense. Next base: position 801,922 of record JAGJTL010003236.1, read on the forward strand.
ATTTTAAATATAATATTCACGAATGTTTTAAGAACAATGTACACATATATTTTCGTAGTATTTTTATAATTATATTTGCTTTTTCTAGGCAATATTGTACTTTTATTAAAATATTTATATATTTATAGGGGGTCCCGAGAAAACACTGAACATCCGGTACTAATCTCAAACATTTTTAATTCTAGTCTTCCAAAATATAGGCAACTAAATAAATTTTACAAGTAGTAAACAGCAACTTAAACCGTGAATATCATAAAATTTCAAGTAGCACTTGAAATCTGTACATAATTTCTACCACAGTTGTTCAAATCTGCCAAAAACATGTGTTGCACAAACCAAAATACCCAAGTGTAAAACTGTAAAATTACCAAACATGTTTTTACAAGTTAACAATACACACTTGAGAGTTTCCAACAGAAATATTTCTGTATAATATAACAATCTTATAACTATATATAAGAAAAATATCACTACATCTGCATCTGTATGCAGGATACAGTTGATTTGTCATAGTTTTGCTAAATGTTTAATGAAACAGAACATTATTGCTAATGAATATATGAAGAACTAAATAGTTTTTAATTCTAGTTTGTTTATTATAGAAGTAACAAATATTGTTTTTAATCAAATGTTAAGTATTTACTTGTATACTATAATGATATTGGACAGTATCGTCTTGGAAAACCCGTAATTATCTTGTTCCAAATGTCAAACAGAGGAGATTTGAAGTTAGGTCATAAAAGTGACTAGTGTCAGCTTATTAAACATGTGTTACACAGTGTCCTCTGGGGGTCGTCTGGTCGAATCGGGCGGGACCGGTACCTCGGTTACAGTGTAACTGGCCGGATATCCGTTCCATGAATAAGAACGACAAGTGCACCAGCACTAAATCATCTTAACGTGACCATACATGACTAGAGAGTTAACTGTGAATCGCTCAAGATGAACGAAAAGACCAAGTGTCAATTTACAGATGTGTATGTACGTCTACACAAGAGTCCATTCAATTATGAAACATATATTTGCTAAATACATATAAAATAAACTATTAAATATAATATCAAATGAAAGATTTGAATCTAGAATTTACTACAGAATATTAATAGTTTTTATTGTTAGTATCGACCTGTGAATACCAGTCTAACAATTTAATCCTTATTGCAAGTACATATAGAGCTAATGTTGCGCAGATAAATGATTAATTACAAGGTACGATGAAAACATTATATATATGTGTGTGTGTATGTGTGTATTGTGTGGTTATTGGTTGTTGAATGACGTTGGTAACTTATATATGTCAGTGTTGAATTGTCGGTAAGCGAACCTGGTCTGTGATCGTGTGACCCCGTCGACGGCGGCGGCCTTGTTCTTCGGCCTTCAAGTCCTGGCCAATGTTTACAAATACACACCCGCTCGTCGCGGCATTGACATATGGCCACCAAGGCACACCAAAGAACACCACTTCACATTGCATGTACAGACATGTGTGTGTGTGAGGTTCTACACAAACACACGTGCACATGCACATGTATTTTCAATGTGTATGTGCGCTTGCTAAAAAGGAACCATATAGCATATACATATATAAATGCACATGTTTGTGAATATTATACATGTATGCTTATATTGAATGTGTATATATGTGAATGTATATGTATATATATAGGTGTGTGTACACGTGTTAATATCGTACATGATCGAGGCAATTTGATATGCCACTTTGAAAGTGACTTTTTGTACGATTATATGAAGTATTAACAACTTTCAACGTTCGATACTGGTTTATAGCAATCACATCCGCTTATAGATCAAACGTTTTTTTTTATTCATCTTTTTATATATTTATCCTCTAGTAATATACAGTTGTATTGTAATCATAATAAAACTTTAAATTCAGTATAACTATACAATGAAAAATAGAATATGGTAAACATTTATATGCATGCCTAATACGAACTATTAACCTTATGTTAAATTATCATCTATCAAAGTCAATAATAGAATCACAACAGCCCTTTTAAACAGCATTACTGATGATATATCATTAAACATAAATTATTCAACATCATTTTCTGCTCATAAAGTTTCAACTTGAAAAGAATTAATTGAATAATATTTATCAAAACATTCAATACATTAACATAATAGATACCTACTCATTATTGATTTTAACACATTTCCAAATGAATCTATTCATTATTAAATATCAAAATTTATAGTACGTACTACAAAACATATTTTTCAAATTACTAAAACAGTAAATGTAAATAAAAAATTATGAACAGGCCACAGTAAGTCATAGTACAAATTATTAACAAACAAAATAGTAAAATTTATTTAGTTTACTTCATTAATTATAAGTGTTAAAATGATTCTAATTGAAAAATAAATACGATCACATGAAATTTAAATTTCCTATGTTACATAATATTTTTGTTATTGACATAATATTATGTATATATTTGAGTTAAGTTTCAAAATTATAAAAGAGCAAATATATATGTATATTGGTAATAAGAAAATTATATTCATAATCATTTCAATAAAATCATTTATAAATTAAAATTGTACTACTTTAGCACTCAACAATCCCATCAGCTGTCTTCGTATTACCCCCTCCCCGTTCCCCGTTCTTTTTAATACGTCAACATTTTCGTCAGGAAGCAAACATCAAACACCGCATGCATAATAACGAATAATAACGTGTGTGTGCTTGCATGAATATCAGCAATACACATACACACATACACCCCATATGACTGTTGTACAGGGGGTAGGTATGTAACAGTGGGGCAAAGGAGAGGGTACAAGGGGTACAGGGAGTACAGCAATAGAAATAGTGGTTGTAGTAGTGGTGGTGATAGGAGTCTGTGATTCCCATGTGACACCCTACGGCCCAGGTGATTTCCCATAAGACCACGCACATGTTTGCACATATGCCAACCGGCCTGTACATACCCCTATATTGTACACCCTAATTGTTCATTTAATATATTTATGATAGTACAGCGAGCAAGCGAGAGAGAGAGAGAGAGAGAGAACGACCGTGTATATGCATGTATGTACTACAATCAACTACTGTACTTGGACAGACAGATTGCGTGTTGTAACGGGTGTTCCGTTAAGTATATTATAGCTTAGCTACATATGTATTAGTTCAATTTTAGAAATATACAAACCGAACAGATTGTCTGTAATGTAAAGTTCATTTTTTTGCAGCTGCACAAATCATTTTGTTGTTGTATATTATTTATATTATTTTCTGTGTAAAATGAATGACAAGTTTGAAGATAATTCTGTATATTTTATAGGTTAGAATTTTATCAGTGAACACACCTGTTTAAACTATTTTAGAACCATCATTTTCTTTTTCCCATATCCTATACTTATCACAGTTAGAATTATAATTTCCCAGAGACTTGTGATAACATGGTACAAGGTTACATTTCTATATATGTATGTATATTTTAGAAATTACTGAGAAATCTAGTATAATGACAAAAGTGGAATCTTTGAGTTTTTGGAGGAAGTGACCTTTGAGTCCTCACGTCAAATGTCTCGTAGTTCTGTGGGAAAAACAAACTCAACAGAGATGAATTGAGATGTATCTAAGATATGATCGTGTTGTATTGAATGAATGGATGTTTGTATTTGATTTATATAAATATATCTGCGCTGCGGGAAACACAAATAACTATGTTTTCTAGTAAATAACTATTGATATAAGATGTGAAATAAATATTTCTCGTATTATTAGGCTATTTAACACCAATATAGGAATATATAAAGAAAAATAATACGAATAATAAGTAAATAGCAAATAAAGTATCTGTACAAAAAATAAAATACAAACAGCGAACAAAAATAACAAGAAACTTAAATATAATTATAATAAACTAACACCTAGAATGGCAAAAAATCTTCAGTTCTGAGAATAAACTATTTATATAATTGAAATTCACAGCAATATGCAAATTTATATTCTTTTTAAAATAGATAATGAAGTAATTATATAAAAAGAACTGTTGTTTTGTAAAATATTACATAATTTAAGTAGATTTATAAATAATTAATGTATAATGAACAAATAAAACCATTAAGTATATTTGTATGTAAAAATGGGATCTTTGGAAAATGAGTCCACAAGACAGAATAAAAATAGTGTAATGATAATAATAATCCAAGATACGTTACACAGATGTAAGGTTAGAAGTCGTACAATTTCATTCTTTCAATACATGTACAATTTTACGGTCACGATATGGCCAGCACTGATTGAAGAGGTGTTGAAAGTACACAAATGTGCACATGTATGCATGCATGCTGGTTCGTACATGAGTGTATATGTGTATATGTAACTATCGTATAATACAGAAGACAGACACACACACATACATACATATATACATATAGTGGACGTGTTTATACATGTATAAGTGTGTAAAGGCTTGTTAACTGTACACTCTTATGAAATACCCACACATGATTGCTACTCATTTTATATCATAATAACGTGATTTGCAACAGTGAAACTCGTACAAAATTACACGCTGCTCAGCTTATGACGAGGGAAAAAACTGTTGTTTTTTTAATTATTATTAATACATACAACGAAACATGATTGCAACGTTGCACGACACAGCACAGGAATCTCTCTCTATCTGGACAATGAATGAATATGAAGCTACTAATTACAGCGAGTAATAAACAGGTGTAGCCGTAATTGAATTTAAGTAGATAATTAAATTTTAATACAGTGTCAATGGAGAAATGAATCGTATATATCGTAAATATATGCACACATGTTTCTGTATTATATATACAAGTATATAATACGAATATAAATACGTACATTCTAGACAGGTATTGTTCAATTTTCGCATCATCATAATTATTTCTATTTTTTATTTAATATGCGTACATATTTTCTCTAATAATTAATGACAGTTATTAATCATTTATTTACCTCTAAGTATACACTTCCAATCAAACTGAACTGTTTATTTAACTGCATCTACAGTCATATATTGAGTTATGTATAAGGTTTTCTATAATCTAATAAACGAAATTAAACTTGTCTGTTAGTCATTATGTAAATACAATGCACAGCAAAACATTTAATTTACTTCAATGATCATAACGGTATTTTATGAAGCGCTAGTTTTAGTTCGTTAGCTTGTGTGTTCGTATCCTACAGATTCTTGAAATTGACGATTTAAAATATACCGTTAAAGTAAGTACCTGAGGTTCTGAATCATCCTGTATATTTTAAAATAGTACTATTTTTTTCTATGACGAGGTTCAACTTAAATTAACAATATCAAAATAAAACTACATTGTTTTCTTGTTAAATAACATTGATGTTACTAAATGGATTCGATATTGTTCGTTTTGATTTCAGATTCAAGTTGAATCTTGTCTTGGAAACATAACATTAGCTTGTGTATAGATTGAAATAACATATACTGCAATAAAATTCGCTAAGTTTCAATGAATCTTTGTTAAATATGTATGTTTTTCGTGAAATGTGAACGACCGTTTAACATTGAGTGATTATGTAATTGCAGTTACATTGTTGTACGTAAGTAAGTGATCGAGTGCAGGTGATTCCCACGGCATTCGCAGTCAGGGGGGAGCTGTGGTTCACTACACGGGGCAGGTGAGACGCTATGTACACTCTCACGGCGCAAATCACAGCTGCAACCACCGTATATACACACATGTGTGTGCGCCGGGACGCTCTCAGTATTCGCGTCTATACTCTTCTCTCGATTCTATTGTTTAGTTTACACCAGGATTCCAGCTGTCCATATTAATTCAGTTTATAAATATTGTACTAAACATCATTTTAAACCAATGCATAGATTTAAAAAATTTATAGCTAGATTTTTGTTAATCATTGATGATATACAATTCTACTTGATATTAATAGTAATATAATTGAATAATAATTAAGTTTATTAACAATTAGTTTAGAATTAAGATAACATTTTTAGTATTTTTGTGTTGCAGTACAATTTTGTAGTTTAATAATATAGCACAGTGAAATGAAATTTTACAATTATTGAACAGATTAAATTTAATTTAAACTGAATGTTTTTCGATTAAATCCGTTATTACTTTTAAAATTACTCGTAATGTTATACTTTTCGTTTCGCAATAAAGTAACTGTAAAAAGCCAGTAAATAAATACACTTTTGACATGCAACATTAACTGAAAATAATTTGACATTTTATAATTTAAGAATAATATCTACCGAGATGATTATTTCTTGGCTCTTATGTAAGTAATTGTGTGTTATTATACTAGTATATAAAGTACATTATCATTATCTGAAAATCTCTACCGAAAACAGGGTACTTCAACAGTACCCGCAGAAACAGCATCATTTAACAGCTGATCATCAACGCTATAACATTCGG
>JAGJTL010003236.1:827438-842685 GCA_022063505.1 Calosoma granatense
TATATATATGTATGTATGTATGTATATGTAAGTGCAAGGCGAAAATAAATTACGCTTAAATGTTAATTAATTTTTAATTACGACGGATAATTATAACGTGCAGGTATTCCGTGCAGTGGTTCAGAAGCACGCACACAACTTATAATTAACGTGAAAGTATGTTCAAAATTTATGTACAAACATAACGTAACGTAACATAACATTGCGATGTAGGTATGTATGTACGTGTAATGTGACAGAATACAGTTGCAAACAGATTACATTAAATTTTCTCTCATGCAATTCAGTCTTACATACATACACACACACATATACATACAATCACGCTACTTATATTCTAATTACGTTAGAGTTCTAAGAAAAGTTGCCAGTTCACACTAGCAATCAAACGAAATATGAACCTTTTTTTTACAAAAAATATTTTGATCAATTTTTTATACGCAACACATAATAAACACAGGTGTGTACCTATTAAATCACTTAAATTAGTTTCATAGTTTTCATTTTCTAATCTCATATATCATGAGAATCAATCAAAACGATTATCAAAGTGCCGTTTCCAAAATCAACCAAGCGTACAATTAAAAAATCATAATCACTTCTAGTCCGAAAAAAAATTATCTCAAGATTGTAGACAAATAAACTGTATGTTCTTAGGTCGAAAAAAATTTTGACACGGGCCAAACTTAAAAATATTTTCATATCCGTGTCAATTTATAAGGTCAAAACAGAGATTAAATTTTAGGGCCCCAGATACTGGCTGACATGTTTATACCTACTTGTGAGGGTGATTCGGTGCACAGAAAACTGCTATGAACAACCTAATATAGACCTTAGTGTACGAGAACATGTGGATTAGTTAGTGTTTGTAGAATAAGATTTATATCGGGCTTCGACGAATTATGATAAGCAGGGATTTTTTCGAATGTTTTCGGAGCTGAAATTAATTAGGGCGGAATTTAGTAAAGAGCTATTAATTATTGTGTAATTTAGTAGACAAGATTTAAGTTTTATTTGTAATAAAATCTTGATTTATTAATTTCTTGTTGTTCATACTAGAATTTTATAAAGTACCCTAATATATTTTGTATTAAAAATAAACAATTTCCTGTTTTGCATATGAAATAGAAAAATTAAATACGATATTTAGAAGGAGAAAAAAATTATATTTATTAATGAGAGCTCATTATTTCGTGATATGTTGATAAGTTATGTATGTACGTTTTCTTTTCTGTTTAATTAAATTTCGGTTATTATTTGAAACAGCACAGACTCATTATTTATACAAGAGTAAAGCAATGTTAAGTATGTTCTCGTTACTGCAAGTATTCAGGTCGATAATGTAGAAAATTCAGTAATTAATCATGTATCGCGTATAACGGTAATACTCTAATTGGCATGTGTCACCCACTATCGGCAAATGGGTAACAACACGACATGGAAACGACAAGGAGAACAAGACTACAGAGAGTAGATTTACAAATACTCTGGCGAACTGTTGTCAGCTGTATCTCCTTGTCAACATATCCACGATACGATGGAAATACGTTACAAGCCATGTAACCGTGTGCATTCTCACTTGTCATGCAGTTCAAATTCGGATTATTTATAATCTCTTCAGCCTAAACACACTGTCGAAACCATAAATAATACCGAAATGCACCACATCTTATCTACTGCAGACACACATATATAGATAAGCGATATAGTTAGCCAAGTTCAGATGTTATTTTATATTCTACCCCACAATATAGTCACAGTTACACCACAGAACATTCTACACTCTCTAGCTGTAATTCACTTCAACAAAACAACAAATTAAACTGTTTAACAATATTTATAAAATTGTTATTCGAAATAACCCATTTCAAACTGCTTAACAATATAATCTACCCTGTATTTAGACCAAAACAAGAATTATTTTTAAGCAGAAATATCAGTAATCAAATCTAGTACAATAAAACTAATTATTCATCCATGGCATCCTGTATGTACAGGGTACATATTTATAGATACAAAATCAAAACAACATCTGCAACAATTATTATCAACGCGCTGATTACAATGGCGATTAGTGTCTGGTATGATGTATACAAATATAACGACACGACGACAACAACACCACGAACTTTGACATCGTCAACAGTCAATAGTGCTGCTGTAGCACAACATTTCACTCATACTGGCCACCTGCAAGTCACACTCGCTCAGACAGGCTTGAACGAAAAACTGTCGTCACACGGCAATCGACAACGTCCCAAGAACTGCAGGACCGTAACAAGTAGTAACATTACTTCACGTCCAAATATATTAACGTGTGCAGTAATCAGGATCGTACTTATATTTGTTAGTTATTATTTCTCAGAAGTTACAATTGCTTAAACAGTACAAATGCTATTAATTTAGTATAAGTAGGTAAAGATTAGCAAATAGCAGCTCTCTAACTAAATGTATTACCTGAAATACAGATAAAAACAAGTAACGAAAATGACATTTGTGAAAATGAGTATTTAAAATGTAATTAATAGTAATCCATTTTGAAAGTCTGCTGGCTCAATGTTATAATTTTACAACTAACAGTACTTTAGAAATTATATAAATATCATTATAAATCATTAGATCTTCCTGATCAGAGTCTGATAATATTTATTTACAAAACGTTGTTATTTAAATGACTATTTTTGCATATTTTCCTCTACTAATATTTATACAAATAAGTAAGAATAATCTAATAACATAATACTGAATGATTCTTCAAACCAGGTGTTAGAATACAGTTGAACGTAAATAGCTAATTTGTTTTGAACATGTGTGTGTGCATAATATTTGTATACTTGTGTATTATTTATGAGATAATTTGTTGTGTATTACGGTCCTGAGTGTTCGGCGTCATCTCATGGTTGGTTTATGAATCGGCGCCACGCATATCGGCGGCGGTCACGCGTGACCTGCGACCCCTGACCTCTAGCCCCGTAAGCGCGCGTGATGGTAAGAGGAGCGCGGCTAGGCTAAAACCACATACTATATACACCACATTCACAGCCAACAAGTAAAGTATATTCCCAGCATTCTCGTACATGTACCACCGCACACATACACACACACACACACAGGCACTTGTGTTGTGTATGGTCTGTATCTATCCAGGACGAGCCCTGGCACAGCACAACGGACGGATGCCTTAAGCAACACGTGACCAAGGAATCATGGACTACGATACGATAATCATATTCATTCCGATAATGATAGGAGAAATAGAAAGGTGTTTCACAGCGCAGGAACGGTTGTGAAGATCTATAATGAATATGTATGAAATGAATCGTTGTTTGCTGTTGAAATTCGCAAACAACGTAAACGTGAAGAGAGGAAATAATTGTGATTATACACAGTCTATGTATATGTTGTTGTTATTGTGGTGTGTGTGTTTGCATAGCTAATACTAGTCAGCAGTTTCAAACAGTTTGTTTTTTTATTCAATTATTTATTTATACATCCATTCGTCTTTATTTGTTTTTACTTACGACCATCTGTATTTATTCCATTGACCATTCAATATCATCATTGTTTTTAGTTAGCAAGTATACACATTTCAAATCAATTAGTATTAATTGATAATTGTAGTAAAACATAGAATTGTTTTTACAGTTATATTTCGTAACAAAATTTATTTATCTACATGCAATAATGTAAATGATTATGATGAAATGTTAAAGAATAAAATACTATAAGAGTTACAAGTGAGAAAAAATGTGTAAACTATAATAACAACACGCATGGAAAGCATAACAGAGTACTAATAGCAACAGCGGCAGTTTTGCAGTGATTGAAACAAATCAAGCATTACCAAAACAACCGGGAATGCAGCAGTCAAAACATAACAATCCTTCAGTCTGCATCCACTATGTTACCTGGACTACCCTGTCTCCTCATTGGTCAGTACGCCTGAAGCCCCGCCCCACAACCCGGCTGGCGCTTCATTTCATTGGTTTCCCCACTCCTGACGTCCGTATAAAAGAGCACGCAAGGCGGATTGTCAGTCTATTTCACGTTCAGCTTTCGTAGCAGCGCGTGTGTTTGATTCAGTGTTCTATCAGTGACAACTTCGACGAATATCGATCAAAATGAAGGCCGCAGTCTGTGCTAACGGTACAAGTGTGAACGGAGTGACGACGGGTCGTGTTTCGAAACGTCGTGATGTTGAGAACGAAGAGATTCAGATGTATTTAAGTAAACTGAAAGATCTCGTTCCGTTCATGCCGAAGAACAGGCGGTTATCGAAATTGGAAGTTATTCAGTATGTTATTGATTACATCTGCGATTTACAAAGTGCGTTGGAGACGCATCCTGCTGTCAGTGCATTCGACGCTGCCGCCGCTCTCAATCAGAAGGCGTCACAGGGTGCTGTAAGCCCACGGCAACCACTCGGCGTCCTCTCCAACCCCAACACGATACTCACACCAAGCGAGGCGCCAGTACATCAGCCTAATACGGTAAGTTTCATACAAACTAACTCAAATCAACTAAAATAGAAATTATTCCCAATTAAGTACATATATTAGTAACTCTATCTGTGCCAAAATAGTTAGAAAATTTCACCTGAAATCCATTTTTTAATAATGATTAACTTCATATGTTTTTCTTTATTTTCACACTAAGTTTTTGTCTGCGTGCCAAATGCTAGTTACATTATCATTCGTGTTGTTTTTCGTCGAAACACTTGTTAATTGTTCAGTTCGTAGAATCGCCTATTTGCCTGACACGTAGTGTTAGATTTCTGTGTCAATGTCACACAGTACATGAATTATTATGTTTTACATATTGACAAACACAGATATGTCACGAGCCAAGTCTGTTTGCCGCTCTGAAAAAACAAAACATCAACAAATGCACTTATGTATGTAATCATGTGCTATCATTCACTGTTTCCGATTCTGATAGTTTGTTTATTTCGAAAGTCTTCACTTGACACATTTCATGTAGCGAAGTATAGTGGTTCTGGTGCTGCGTGCGTTCATGGTCCGATTCCCACACCCGCACTTTATTGCTCCGATTGCTTGGCACACAGGTGCCTCGGCCAGGTGTCCGTGTACGTGTGAATATGTCTTGCCATTGTTCCCATTGTACAATAACAATTGTCTATTATATATATATATTTTATATATCATATCATTTACCACTGTGATTTCTCAACTCTTATGTCCGCGTTCGTCATTTTGCGTGTGAAGTTTTTTGCTCATCGACCTCTTTCTTTCCGCATTCAAGTTCCTGTTTACGTCAGTCAGATAACTACAGTACTATATATTTAATTACTGAATCACTGGTAACAAACAGGTAAATACAGATCTAAGTCCTGTTGCACCAGAATGATGATAAAACATAGCCAGTTGCAACGAGTTAGTTTGTCAACAATGTATGATGTTGGTTAGCAATGTTGATTTGCTCATATTGGCTGTATGAGTGTGCGGTATTGGTGTTGTGGCCCCCGTGCTGGGTCGCTGAGACTGAACACCTGGGCCCTGATCCGTCATAGTGTTAGGCGATGCCATGAAACCCCGGGTGTACAAATATAACGGTCCCGAAACCGTCCGGCACACACGTGCAACATCGGATATAAGCGAAGACATCTGGCGTGATTGAGGCCCGCGGCATAAATTCTAAAGCTACATATGCAATGTACAATCACACTAGACAACGTTAACGCAGGCCAGTTTATACATACACATTCCCAACTATACAGCGTTTCCCATAATCAGAAAACTTCCTGATAGATTCATCCATCTGTTTATTTAGTATTCATCGTACGCTTTATCTCATGATTGCAAGAACAGACTACTGTTTAATTCTACTAACTATCTTGTTGTCTTGGAAGAACTCATATATATGGCGCGATTATATTTACTATTTCACATATTGCTCGTTACTTTAGTCCAGTGCGAGGAAAGTGTCTTGTCTCCCAATGTAATTAAGTGATTAATTTCAATTTCCTGACCAAGTGGTAATTGCATTTCTTCCGACATAATTGTTTAACAAGTTAAAGAGGGAATAGTATCGTGAGGTTCGAGACTCTGTGGTGGTGTACTGTGTACATGTTTCCCACAGTATGTTCTGTGAGATTTTTACTACTATACAATACAGACAAACAGCTAACATTCATGCTCTCATATAATACGTAGAGTATGTGCAGCTGTGTATGAAGGAAAGAGCTGCTGATATTATTAGTTAGTGAGTTGGCCGCTTGGTGTCTGTACTGCACAAGTGTTCGAGTTATAGACACATGTTCCTTTTGTTGAATCTTTTATTAGGGTAATTAGACCGGTCAGCTGCACTTTTGAGGGAACACAATGTGTGTATGTGTGGATGTCAAACAGTCTGGCCGTCAATGTGCGACAGCCCCCCCGTATTACATGTGGGGGATCACTAATACTTTTAATTAATTTATGTGAGTGTTATCGCTTCAGTATTGACTGTTACCAACAAACTGTGTCAGCTGTTCATCTTCTATCAAACTGTTCTGTTCTATTAAAAGTTTGACAATCTCTGTTCTCTGTGCCACTATTTTTACATATCATTCCATTGTTTTATTGTATGTATGTACATAACCTTTACAACTATAACAAACAAATTAACAGACAAAAGAACATCACTATTTGTTTTTATGAGAATGAAATTTCAAAGCCTCTATACAGCACGATACAAACTGAATTGGAGAGAATCACACAAACATTCAACAGCCAATCAGCATCCATCGATCGTCTGTTGTCGAACATTATGCGTTGAACCGTGTGCTCGCCCGAGCGAGTCGGTAATTTAGAAATTGCCATTTGAAAATATGAAAAACGTGACACGATACATCGTGATACAAACAGGCAACAACACGCGCATTCTATAACCGTAGAACAAGAAAGTGTTCATATTGGTATCTGTGTCCACTCCGTACGTATATATGTATGTATGGTCGTGTTGTGTTCACTTTGAACACGTGCACGGATCGAACACATCGTCAACCTACGCTCTCGCGTTCTCAGCCAAAATCTTCGGACTTGAAAGTTCCACACTTTCACTGTTGTCGCAATGCAACGCTTCGCGAAACTCACAACCGTAATGATGTTTGAACGTCCAAAGTAGAAAACGTAACGAACACACTTCTGTTTCATGCAAAACATCAGATTGCTTCTAAACGACTTGTTACACCGAAATAAAAACAAAAAGAAATATACATACATTTCTAAAAGCATCAATGTACAATGTATATTTCGATTGTTACATTGTTGTAACGGTTTTCTATGATGTGTAACGTAATTATCTATGTTTGTTCACCCTTTTTACATGGTTTAGGGTGTGAATTAATCCTTTTAGACACCCCTCGTTGTGTGTTTATCGCTTGAATGCCCTCGTGGTTATAAAGTCAGACGGTACACAGCTTGGCATACTAGAGACAGACTTGGCCACATATCATCTCAACAACTCCTATTAAAACTTTATAACAATGTCACATATACATTTCCGAATTATTTATGATGACTAAAAGATTATATTATGTTCTCATGATTAAATCCTGCAGTACTGAATTTGTGTTTAATTCGATAGAATCTTTGATTGATGAACGATATGGAGTGTGTAGTTTATATTAATGAGTGTTTGTTTTGTTTGATTGTTACAGACGCCAGAGAAATTGTCACCATCTGATGGTCGACCACTGTCCTGTTAGATTTTGAACAGTGGGACATGATCTCATCTCTACCCATCATCAGATCAACGTAACATCGTCATTAACTATTGTAGGCATCGGGACGACGCCGGTTACACGGACGTACGGACGGACGGAATGGCGAGGAGAGGAGAGGAGAGGAGAGGCGGACAGACATCGTGTGACATATCTACAAACATTCGTACAGGTAGATAGAGAGAAATGTTATAAGATGTTGTTACAAAAGTCCTGATGCATTTAGTTCGTAAAATCCCACATCTGACTGACTTTTAATTTATGAACAACTCTCGTGATTGACTATTATATATGTATAGATATATGTAATATTTTATTTGAGACGTGTGAGTGTGTGTTATATATATATATATATATAACGAATATGTGGTGTGAAGCACATTAATTATTTGTATGGAGGTATGCCACTTGTAATGTACCTGTATAAACTTGCAATTGTTTTTAGTAGATTTTTATTTTATTGTTTATTTTATTTCACAATGTGTATATGTTTACACGCGGGTTTCATATGATTTGTCTCTATAGAGGATAGAATAGCTTTAATAATTATGTAATTTGTTAATTGGCATCCTGCTCCTGCCCCCGCCCCTGCTACTGCTACTGCTGCGGTGGTGGTGTTGGTGGTGGTGGCGGCGACCAATGCAACACATGCACAGAAATTCTATAGAAAATGAAATTAGAATATTGATTTTTCAATAGTTGTTTAATCACAGAATATATGAATTTTCGGTCCGTTTTTCTTTTAAGTTTCTCTGTGATTTCAAGATGTATGTACAAATAAACACATCTTATGTACATATTATTAATGTAATTATAAGTGAGATCAATCATTATATATCTTGTTTCGTGTTCGGTCGGTTATAATTATATTATTGCTTCAGTACATGTAAATATGCATCTTCCTGTTAAACCTTGTTGTACTGTTCATATGGAAGTTGTACATTCACATCTGTGTTATTTAATTAATTATTGTTTATAAATATTTCTTCAACTTCAACCATATGTACAACATGTCTGTTGTATAGTTAGTTAACGTTCATATATATTTGTATTTCAGCGTATATATATATGCATATATACGTACACGAAACGACTTATATTTTGTTTATTTGATAGATTTGATCTCGTCAAATTCATTGTACATTTGTTTTCTTGTAAATAAAAACAAAAAATATGTCGATATAGAAAAAGAAATCGCTATTATTTGTATATCACAACATCTGAATGTTGTGTTAATATTTGAATTTGTCAACACATTTTAAATATATAGAAACTCACAAAAATAAACATGTCTTTTTTTCTCTTCATTTACACCTAGAAATCCTTACAGTTGTGAAAAGTGAACTATTCCAAAAATTATGCAGAACAAGTAAGTATATCTAATAAAAAAACAATATGTACAAAAGTTACATACCTACATACATAATCATATATTATATTTGTATTATTCGAAATAAAATTATCTTGACAAAGTCTAGCCACTTGAATGAATATAGATATGTAAATAAAAATTACATTACTTTACAGATAATCATCATGGTATTGCTTGATTACAAAGTACATATATATATTTGCACCTGTTTTGATTGATCGAATCGGTAATTATATCTGAACAGGATGAGTGTAAAGTGTTCGTTTGTTGTTTATGTTCGTGTAAAATGATAAAACATTTAGTAGAAAACTCTGTACTTAACTATCCACTTACGTGTCGCACCTGTTTGTACCTGTACTCGGTTGTTATCATCAAAACAGTGCCCTTACAAGGCCAGTGCACGAGTACCCGTTTTCTAGTATTACTATTGCCTGTACTGTTGTACTCTCAGGTACGTAATCCGTGCTAATATGTGCACAGGTGCGCACAGGTGACGACAAGTCCATGCCGAGGAACTATGCTCGTCTCTAATGCCATCTAAAGTGATTCTTAGAATCTAATTACCCATTTTAGAGAACCGAGTTTTATTTCTTTATGGGTACATACATATAATTACATTACACTCCAAACATTTATATAACGATATATTTAGTTGAATATACGAACAAGTATAGTATGACGTCCTATTTCATAATAACTATTTTTACAATTTACGCAAAACATTCGATAATATTTATAATTCTATTGTTTGAAAATTCCTAATAATATAGGTAATAATTAGATAATTTAAGAAACTTGTAACTATTGCCATTAATTATTGTTTACCGCAAAACGTGTTTGAATAACAAAACAGGTATTTACTATTCATTGTCTAAAAATAAATAACTAAATATTTTGCTTGCTTTACTACTGGAGCTATGCGTCAGTTGTGCACAATAAACCGATTACGCAAATACAATACATCCTAAGTCAAAATAAATGGCTAACCTACTTACAGCAAACATCTGTCTGTAGAATATTTAATAATACACTTATTCATAATCTCACGTCCAAACAATACGTATTCCACTGATTATATGAATTTTCCTACAGGAGTTTCTTAATGATTTTTTTTAGGTTTAAAAAATATCTATTAGCCAAATGATTCTTGATATATGTGAAATTATATTATATTGAAGACATTTTTATTTAAAATTATTCAAATAAAATTAATGAGTCAGTTCTAATATTGTTATATAATAGATATTGTCACTAAAAAAATAATAGTGTTACGCCACTGGGTAAACAGAACTACGATGACACCGTATGACAAGGTCAAAAGGGGACATTCATTCACATGTCACACTTTATATTCATGCAAATTATCACGTAGCTTTTGTACACGTATTCAACACTGTTTCTCACCTGAAAATAACATTTATACATGATATTTTAAAAACTAGATTCCACGTGAGCAATTTTTTTTCTCAACCTCCACATACAAATGCGCAGGAAATGATTCATTTTCTAAAAATGTAAACATAATATTATGTTTTGATTCACTGCATTCTAATTGGAAATAAATAAAAAATAAAAATATGCAATGTTATTGTATGACACATTGTAAATGTTAAAATACTGATATGAAGGACTTGCATGAAAAAAAGACAATTATCGGTTTTATATTGGAATATCTTTGTATATAAATGTGTAATTTTCTAATATACGGAAAGCAAATCTTCAGTTTCAATAATATTTATTATTTTAACGATATCTTAAACCAAATAATTCATACATCCATTGAACTAATGATTAGGATAAATCATATTTAGTCACAGGTGTTACTAAATAAATAATATACATTTTTATATATAAATTTTTTTTCTTTTAAGCATATATGTACATATGAAAAATTATCTGAGTGCAAAAATATCTTGACACAAATTCCATATTTAGCCAAGACATGTGTGTGAGAACGTTTATTAACGTCTTATCGCCAAGGCCGTGTGATAAACAAGTGCATGTGTACTTTGAAGTAGAAAATTAGTGAATTAGTGATAACAAACGTCGCCATAGTTTAGCCAGGTGTGCAAACATTACGTACGTATATTATCTTTCCAGAATGTAAAAGAATCAATATTCCTTCCATCACAATTTCATGACTGTTTATTACTAATTAACTATTTACGATGCTTGACGAAGATAGTAAAGTTATTTAATTAATTAAAACTAATCATATGAACGTTAATAATTTTATAAAATAACAACCATCATTCATTTCATATATCCGTGAGAACCACTATATTATGGCTGTTCTATATGTATGTAAATTTATTTACACAATAAAATAACTAGCGTTCACTATAAACTATTATACAGTGGAGATACAATTTGACTAGTTGTGACTAGTTGGTTGCTGGCTGCTGCTGGTTAAATACTTGTTTAATTAGGAACTTTGCTGTCGCTTTTCAAGACCTGTCGAAACTCCAACGACACCTTAGGCTTGTTTACTGCTTCCTCTATTACCGATACTCATTATACATAATGTATTTTGTTGTTCACACACATATAATAGCTCCAGTTTTTATGTCCCTTCGACCTTGGAACTGTTTGGATTTTAATGAATAAGAAATCATTTTCTAGATTTTATTTTCTAAAATAAACAAACAATTTAGTAAGTACTTTCCTTACTAAATTATATAATTGAAAGTTGACAAGAAATTAGCAATAAAATTAAAAAAATCAAGAGAGAGAAAAATATTAAGAAATTAAAAAGTGAAATTTTATATATCTTTCTTGAAATTGTCACTGAATAAAACTGCAGGCTTAATAAAATTAATGTACGTTCAAGTATAACTGTGTCAGATTTAAATTGGCTCTGGTAATTTTCACATGCTTTTTATTGTTTTCTTTGCACTAATAAAAAATTTGCTACATTGCAGTGGGTCTT
Organism: Calosoma granatense; assembly: GCA_022063505.1. Classification (NCBI taxonomy): domain Eukaryota; kingdom Metazoa; phylum Arthropoda; class Insecta; order Coleoptera; family Carabidae; genus Calosoma; species Calosoma granatense. The sequence goes on from JAGJTL010003236.1 coordinate 839,463, forward strand.
AGCGATAAAGTAATTTGAAATACATGTTTAATTCAGCACAAAAAAAATTTAAAAAAAATATCATGTTATATGGTGTTAGACAATTTACATATAAGTACGCAAAATAATAATTATTTTAAAAAAACTGTTCAAGAACAACATATGTTTTTATTGCGAGATTACTGGGCAAAAAAATTATAATTAACGCTATATATGAATATCATTATAGAGATACATATTTTACGGTGTGAAATGGCCTAGAAAAATGAATCTGTCCGTCTATAGCAAAGAAACGTGTCGTTGTTAATGATTCGTTGGTTTTTGTATTTGAAGTTATTGGCATAGTTGTTAGGTTTTTTTTTGTTAAGTAGCTCTAGTGTCTAGTGCAGATGTACTAATAGTTAGATTAAACACAGGTGTGTGTACCTAATCGGGCAACGTACAGGTATGTCACAAACATTCAGTCATACACACCTGATAGTACTTATCTTTGACCTAATATGAGTACATGTACTTATGTTTGAAAGAAGTACATTACACCTGCAACACATTCAGACAGAATACATACCATTATCTTATAGCTTATAGCTTACTTACATACATCATTCATTAGTTATTGCGCATTGTACTTTGTTAAGTTTTATCAAACCAGAATATAAGTACTATAATCAAATTTTTAAACATTCCTATATTCCTGTAGATCAAATGATAACTGAATTTGTTCATATTTATTTTTCAGATTACTATGAATAATTTATAATCATTATCATCATTGATAGTCTTCTTATAAAGGAATATAAATTCTCGTGTATATTTTTCTATTAAAAGTTCTGCTTAACGATGTTCTGAATATTTTTCTAATAGATCTATTGTAATTTTTGTATATAACAATCGTTGTTCTCATATTGTACGCTTCTACAATTAATGCTCTAGCATATTTAGATAACTATTTGATTCATCTTTCTGTACAAGGTCTGTGATTTAATTCATTCTGATTTGAATAGTAATGTTTGTGACATGTTCATACGCATGCACTTTATCTGTAATTGTCTCTATTTGTTGATATCACTAAATGTTCATGGGAATTCCGTAAACGACCCAATTAGGTTTTTAAGTGACACCTGTACAGGTGGTTACGTCACACCCCATATAATCGTTCCGTCACGGTGTGTAGTGACCTGTGAAAAACATTGCCTAACGTACACAGTGCTGATAATTTGAGTATTTTAACGCTTTCGAGTCACACGTGAAGTCTAGTTTAATTTTGACTTGAACCATTGCTGTAACTGGCTATAACTGCTGACTGCAGTGTTGTTATAGATATTGTACACCTACTTCTGCATCCATCCACCTGCACGAACTATTAAACTCCATTACCGATATTGTTTTCCTTCCATAAAATCAACCATTTGTCGAAGAACGAGCAAACAAACAAACGGATATTGGCATTTATAGTGACCGTAACTCATATTGTAATCACAACCGTACTTAATGATTGGTATTACCTGCCTTTATTACTGTTTAGGGTACTTTTCAAACCAGTGGCGTACTAAGTAACATTTGGTGTTTAATACAGAATAATGACTTTTATTTCTAATAATAATAAGAACGCTGAGGCAATCAGAAATGTAAAGAATCATCATCTTATGTTTTATTTTTAAATATTAATTATAATTTAGATTTATTTTCAATGTTTTTGTGGGTTTAGTCAAAATTAATATGCGCCACTGTGTTAAAAGGAAAAACTATAAATACGTAACTTGGTAGTAAGAAGTACATAATAATATTATATATAATAATAATAATAAATATACTGATGTTAAAAGTTGTGTATTATTTCTACATGTAATATTGTATAAGTTTACGACAAGTAAATATTAAAATACCTACTTAATTTTCAAATATTATTAGCTACAATACAACAAAATACCTAATGTGTAAAAGTATATTGTTTTTTGTAAAAACTAGCGCTTATGGAATGCACGAGTAAACTATGAATATGCAGAAAATAACTGCAGCCGGTTTTGCTGAAGAACATGTAGATTTTTTTGTAAGTATAGCAAATGAGAATAGAGAGACGTTAGTTGGCAATTAAGGCAGCCATTTTGTAATATTTGCACGTATCTGTAACGTTGCAGTTTCCCATTACAGAAATATAATATTCCAATCTCACTTGTGTTACAAAATAAGTTGTCCGAGTCACGTTTACTTAAGAAATCCATTAAAGACGAGTCGTTAAATACTAGAAATATTCAAGCAACTTTCTAATTTGCATAATTAATGATCATTTCAGAGCTAATTACCTGCCATATCTTTCACGATTCTCAATCTAAACTGGCCACTGTCATCAACACGATGCATCACATTAAATCTCACCACTAACGCTGAACAACACATCCAAGTATATTCAGCCAGTCATAACATATTTATATATCCGTTCTACACAATCAAACATACGTACATAGTGTAGCCACATTCAAATATATTCTCTCTATCATCAAATGTTAATACCGGCAGTAAATCTCACGATCTAAGTAGAATGAACATTTTATTTTAGATTTCCTTTTCCTGCCAACTTGCGGGAAAACATGTCGTTTTATTAATAAAGTGTTATTAAAATCAATTTGTATTTTTCTAATTAAATACGCAACCATTCATTAAAATAATTGCATATTAATTATAGTATTAACACCTACGCAGAATAAATGCATATGTAAATAGCTTTGTATTTGCATTTTATGTTATGAGTAAAATATAAATATACATTGTCCTTGCGAGAGGCAAGAGTATAAGGAATGATTTTATAATTATACCACCATTAGAATACCTTTACAGGAATTTATTGATATTATCATAAACATAGAAAGCAACAGTGTGTGTTCGGTATTTTAGCTAATATATTCGGACACTCACACTATTACATAATTATTCGTGTAAACACAAATACGAGATATATCCGGCTGTGATATAAAATTCTGGGGAAAAAAATCACACGTTAAAAATTTATTCATAAATTCAAAACAAAATATTCATACATTGTGGCATACAAATTTATACATATATGAGTGACATTTTAATCGTGATCCGGTTATAATTTGTTATAACAATGGTTACTTCTTAATTTATTCATGTCCGGTGGACACCCTGCTTTCGTGACAGAGTAATGAGTTATTCGATGATAACGATTGAATGTGCGAGTGTGTGAATTATGAGGTGTAGAAGTGAAAGAGAAGTATAAAGTTGT